>JAPDSC010018485.1:0-25064 GCA_026290005.1 Latrodectus geometricus
AAATATTGTGTCACTTAATAAACTTGTTATTTTAGTATTAATTTAAACTTTATCTACATGCATAGTATAATAATGTATATTATTTAAAACAATTTCATTTTTTTGTGAAAAGTTTCCGATGTAAAATTTGCATCGTAACAAAAAGCGCGTGACAAAAATTTTGTGAACAGATGAAAAGAAAAGTATAATACGAAAAAAAAAAACTACAAATGCGTGGCTTTTTAACTAGAGATGGTCATTATTTAATGGAACTGTTATTTAGGAGCAGTTATTGCTTAATAACCGTTTAACGAAAAACGCGTTCTTGAGATAACGGTTTTCTTTCCTGCTGAACAGCTCAAATCGTTCCGTTGTTGGCACAGACTAAGATAGTAGACCAACCACTTCCCTCGTGGAGACTTCAAAAAATGGAACGCCATCTTGAGAGACTTTCCTTTACATATTTGACACTAGAAAGTGTTAAAAACATCTCACGTTTATATAATCGAATTTGTTTACTTTGTTTTGTGTTGCATTTCGAAGTTCGTAATTTTGTATTTGTGATTTCCAAATATTTTTATTATTTTAAATTGCCAAATTCATGTTTTGGTCCTGGCTGTAAAAGCGGCTTTTAATCAGATATTGATTGAAGAAAGAAGACTGGGGAAAAACTACCAAATTTGTTTTGTGCACCAAAGGTATTGTTAGCAAAGACAACGTGCAAAATATAATTCATCTACTTTTATTTTCAATTAATAATTTTTATCATGATAAGTTAGTTTATGTTATATAATGAATAATATTTATGCATTTGTATTATTTTTTACAATCTGGCCTGAAATCGGCAAGTAAATTTTGATGGCGAAGTATAATCAATTATCTAGTTTAGCTCCTTTTGGAATAAAATAGTTACTGGTCAATTAAAATGCAACGATTTAGTATGATAAATTGTATTTCTCTTCTTTATTTCTGTATACTGGTTTTCAGAAAAATTTAAATATCTACAAGTAATTCATGAAATTTATATATCAATCTAACTTTACTTCCACATTTCTCTATTGCTTGTGTATTCCTTTTTTTTGTTATAAAATTTTAATGTATTTAATATCAATATTAAAGCTAAGATCTAGTAACTCTCTTTATTACTGATTTGGTTAAAAAAATATATATAATTACAATTTGGTATTTAAAAAACTCATGTACTCATGCACGACCATATAAATATAACTTTAATAAATTATTCTGCATGTTATAATGTATTCTTGATTTATGATCAAAACTTGCTTGAAAAATAGAGACGGGCAATTCCTCGGGCTGATAAACAGTCTGATAAACTGACTTTTTCAGATGTAGTGTGTTCTTTGCACTTTAAATAAGAAGATATAGATAATTATTATGTACGAAAGTTATCAAATGGAACTGTAAGTAGTTTGTGTTGTATAAATTTTTTAAAATGTGTAAGACATTTTTTAAAATTTTGAGTATGTGTGCCTAGGTTTGGAAGTTGCCAAAAGAAACCTAAACTGGATGAAAGATGCTATTCCAAGCATCTTCCCGAACTTGCCTAAATACCTTTCATCAAGCACAAGAAAAGAAAAATGTCTGCTGTTAGAAATGCAACTAAGAAAAAATGTGATAGTTTTCCAGCAAAATTCAAAAAATGAACAAACTTCTTTACAGGGTGAGGAGTTTTATCAATTTTTGAAAAAGTATTTTACTATTTATCTATTAAATTACATTACTGGCCATTAAAATTGCTACACCAAGAAGGCGACATGCTACAGATGTGAATTTTATACTAAAGGAAGAAGGTGCTGTGATATGCAAATGATTAGCTTTTCAGCACATTCAGACAAAGCAGGCGCCAGTAGCGACAGCTACATTGTGTTTAAATGAGGAAATTGTTCAGCCGGTTCCTCATACACAAATTGCATTTGAACGTTGTTGCCTAGTGAAAAGTTGTTGTGATGCCTCGTGTAAGAAGGAGAAATGCGTACCAGCACGTTTCTGACTTTGATAAAGGTCGAATTGTAGCGTACCTGGATTGCGGTTTATCTTATCGCAGTATTGCTGCTCGCGTCGGTCTAGATCCAATGACTGTTAGCAGAATATGGAATCGATGGGTTCAGGACGGTAATACGGAACGCCATCTCAACGGCCACCTATCACTAGCAGCCGAGAAGACAGGCATATTATCCGCATGGCCGTAATGGATCGTGTAACCACGTCAGGAGCCGTGAGTCAAGAAACGGGGTCGTTTGGAAGACAACAAGTGTCTGCACGAACAGTTCGACGACGTTTGCAGCAGCATGGACTCTCAGCTCGGAGACCATGGCTACGGCTTCCCTTGACGCTGCGTCATAGACAAGAGCGCCTTCAATGGTGTGATCAACGACGAACCTTGGCGCATGAATGGTGAGACGTCATCTTTTCAGATGAATCCAGGTTCTGTGTACAGCATCATGATGGTCGCATCCGTGTTTGGCGGCATCGTGGTGAACGCACACTGGCAGCGTGCATTCGTCATCTACACCAGTGCTCCGCAACGTTTTTTAATTCGTGGCACACCAAAAGCTTTTTCTGGTTTTCACGGTACACCAAATTTAATAGGTATAAATATAATAAAACAACACGTATACACATCAGAAAATAATACATTAATTAATATTTTAATTCGTTTTATTTTGCATATTTACGGTATTATATGTACATAACATATATAATTAATTACAAAACTACAATAATACAAAAAATAGGCAAAAAGGGTAATTAATGTGATACTTGAGCTTGTTTCAAGGAACACAAGTATTTTATATTGGGCTCGATATTTGATAGTGCAACTCGAAGTTCTTGATCGAGATTTTTTAAGCAAGACCGCTTATCATTTTTAATTAAAACAAGTGTCGAAAAGCTTTGTTCGCATGAATATGTTGTTGAAAAGGGGATTAAAATTGAAATAGCCTGTTTTGAAATTTGAGGATATTCATTCTTAGCCGAAATCCAGAAAACATCCAATGGAACTTCTCCAAAATGTAGTTTTAACGTCCCGTCGTTACGCAGTTCAATAAACTCTTCTTTAAATTTAAGAGAAAATGCATCAACAGATTTTTTTGCATTAGTTGCAAAAGGATTGCTAATCCAATCATATTCTTCACTTTTAATCGAATGAAAATAGTAGTCGAATTTATTTTCCAGTGTTGTTAAATGGGATTGGGCCAGATCGATAATTAATTGCTTATTTTCAATTATTGTATTATGAACCCTTTCAAACGGTTGTAAAGAATTGTTACTAAGTTCATTCTGCCAAAGTTCCAGTTTATTTTTGAACCCTTGCAATTTGTCGGAACAGGTTAATAAGTTTTCATTCGGACCTTGCATTTTTCTATTAAGTTCATTAAGATGGTCGAAAATGTCAGCCATATATGCAAGTTTGGCGATCCAACTGTTATCTTCGAAGTGCTAGTCGAGTTCGGGCATATTTTGATTTAGTAAAAACTGATGCACTTCACAGCGAAGTTCAAACAATCTAGCCAACACTTTTCCTCGGGATAACCAAAGTACTTCAGGATAAAATAATAAAGATTTATGTTCTGAACCCATTTCTTCACAAAGCATTTCGAAAATTCTTGTATTTAAAGCTCTTGATTTAATAAAATTTATAATTTTGATGCATTCATTCATAGTTTTTAAAAGTTGTTCTGGTAAATTCTTCACCATCAATACTTCCCGATGTATGCAACAATGTGTAAATTGTATTGCCGGATTTTGTTGTTTTACATAGGCAACAAAACCCTTTATGTTACCAGTCATTGCTGCGGCGCCATCAGTACAAATACTCATGCAGTTACTCCATTGTAGATTATGTATTTTGAAGAAATCATCAGTTACTCGAAAAATATCCTCTCCAGTAGTTCGTTCGGAAAGTTTTTTACAAAATAAAAAATTTTCTTTTATGCAATCTTCGTCAACAAAACGTACAATTGCAATTAATTGTGCTTGATTTTTAATATCCGTTGACTCGTCAATTTGAAGAGCAAAATTGTTAGCTGCGATCAATTTCAAAATAAGCGTGTTCAAAACATCTGTTGACATGTCGCCAATACGTCTTTTAATAGTTTCAGCTGACAGTGAAACCTTACTCACTTCCTGAACCTCTTTAGGTCCAAGCATAACTCGCACAATTTCCATACATGCTGGTTTAATAAGTTTTTCTCCAATAGTATGAGGTTTCTTTTCACGAGCTATTAATTTTGCAATGTAATAGCTAGCTTCTAATGCTTTATCGGAAACAGATACGGTCGACATCATAAATTTTTTTTGTTTTAAATTTTGAGCCAAAAACCTTTGAAAATGTGATATATCCTTTTTAGCACAATTTGGATGGTTTGAAGTTAGATGGCGATTTAGTTTACTGGGCACCATTGAGTCGTTTGTTAATTGTTCGTTGCAAATTACACATAATGGTTTCGGAGCCGCTTCATTGCCGCACCAATAAAAGCAATAACGAATGTAGTCTTCGGAGTATTTTCTATTCACAATCTTTTTTTTCTTAACAATACTGCTTGTGCAAGGTTCATCATCTTCTGCCCGAGAAGTAGATTGTTTTCCAAATAAAAATTTATCCATATTGAAATGGGCACAAAAATAAATCACGTTAATAACAAACACGAATGGTTAATTTATAAACTTCTGTGATTTAATTTATAGGGGTAAGAAGTGATCTGGTTGTATGTGTCCAGTAGAAATTCGTATCTAACACTGACAATATTATATTAGGTTCGTTCTAAATCCTAAACAACGCTGTCTGCTGACTATTGAATGCTGCGCAATCACTATTTTTCAGGAACAGTCGATATAAACATTGTGCAGGTGGTTAAAAGCGTTTCTATTGGTTGTGATGACATTTTTAGCTAGAGCCGTATTCGCAAATTTAATCTACAGAGTCCATCTTCTATTTACTTCTATTGACATCCATTTCTTCTATTGTGTGAATACATTATAGCAAGTGCTAAACAATTGTTATTTTATTTATGGTTTTGCATTGAAATATAGTAAGTATATACAATTCGTTTTTATAAATTGTAAATTTGTATTAGAGTACATTGCATTAAAATAAATATGTAGTGTAATTTCAAGCGGCGGCACACCTGTGTTTCAGCGGCGGCACACCGGTGTGCCGTGGCACACCGGTTGCGGAGCACTGATCTACACTACTGGCCCATCACCTGGCGTGATGGTAGGGGGTGCCGTTGGATACAAGTCTCTGTCACCTCTTGTTCGCATTGACGGTGCTTTGAACAGTGCACGTTACATTTCTGGGGTGTTACGACCCGTGGCTCTACCCTTTATTCGAGCCCTGCGAAACCCTACGTTTCAGCAGGATAATGCCCGACCGCATGTTGCCGTTATTGTACGGACCTTCCTTGATACGGAACATGTTCGGCTGTTGCCCTGGCCAGCACGTTCTCCAGATCTTTCACCAATAGAAAACGTCTGGTCAATGGTTGCTGAGCGACTGGCTCGTCACCAAACGCCAGTCACTGCGGTTGATGAACTGTGGCATCGTGTTGAAGCTGCATGGGCATCTGTACCTGTACATGCAATCCAATCTCTGTTTGACTGAATGCCCAGGCGTATAATTGCTGTTATTACTGCCAGAGGGGGTTGTTCTGGGTACTAATTTCTCAGGATCTATCTAGCCAAATTTTTTGAAAATTTAATCACTTGTTATTTCTAGTATAATATATTTGTCCAATAAATATCATTTATCTGCATTTCTTCCTGGTGTAGTAATTTTAATGGCCAGTAGTGTAGAATAGTGGTTTTGTTAATATTTAGAAATATCTGTGAAATGTCTGTCAAATTTTTATTGCTATTTCATTGCTTAGAAAAGTGGATTGTAATAAATGAAAATCTTAATGTTAAAGTATGTTTACTATTACTATTTTTATTGGAAGAAAATATTTGTAATTCTAAGTGATAGCTCACTATTCTGCTTTTTAAGTATATAGTCCACAAAATTGACTGATATTTTCTTATATAGGTAGATAAATTACAAGAAAAAATTACTGGAGTCAAGAAAGAATGTATGGGAATCAAACAAAAGAAAATTTCTGACATTATTCCTGAACTTCTTGAGAACCAACGTGAAGCTATTGAAACATGTTTGAAAGCATCATAGTGAAAAGAAAAGGGAATGAGGTACTCACACAAGTGGATTTATGAATGCGTTTTATTGAAAATAAAAAGTACGAAAATGTATAATCATTTAAGGAAACATGAATTATTAAAGTTACCTTCACCCATAACATTATAAAAATTTTTAAGAAAAGTTAAAGGATGTTATGGTTTTCAACCTGTCATTTTCAGGTGTTTGGAGCAGAAGTCAAAAGTAATGGCTGAGATAGACAGGCATGGTAGTTATTCATTAATAATAAATATGTTAATATGTAAACATTATTTAGTTTATTAAATGAAATACCCAAAACTTTTATTGTTACAATTTTCTGTAAATTCTATAACTTAGGGTCATTGTTAATTGATAAAATGAAGCTGTCCCTAACACTCATGTTTGATAAGTCCACCTTAGAGGTTCATGGTTTTACAGATCTAGGTAAACATACGCCCTTTACACATACATTTGAAAAAGGTGATCATGCTCTGGTGCTCATGTTTCAACCTTTTAAAGGAAAATGGGTGCCGACAATTGCTTTTTTTTAAGTAAAGGTGCTACATCAGGTAATATTCTTTTATCTTCTATTTTTCCTTTAGTCACCTTATTAATAGTTTATTTAATATATCCATATTTTTTTATTTTGTGTATTTTCTGCATATTAAAAAATATTGCATTTCAATCAAAATTTTATTTTATTTGTAGGCACAATTTTACATCAAATTCTCATTGAAGGCATAGTTTTATTGGAGAAATCAGGATTTTTTGTTGATATTGTTGTCAGTGATGGAGCATCATGGAACAGAAAAATTTGGGATAGACCCAGAAAACGTAAGCTGTGAGCACATTTATGATCCAAGTCGAAGATTATGGTTTGTTTCGGATTTTCCACATCTAATGAAAACTTTTAGGAATTCCATCGTGAAGAACAAGATAACTCTAGTAAGTGTAGCACTATTACTATTTTTGTTTATTTTCTTTTGAGTCACTTAAAATTATTTCTTGTAATTTTTTTTGCATAAAATAGTTATAACAAGTTTATGAATTCTTAATCAAGCAATAAATACAAATGGTATTAATCTTATTTGAACTTCTGATATTCACTTTAAAGATTTCAATTAGTCCTTACCATAAAATTATTTTCTGGCTAATATTTATCTTATAAAAAATTAATTTTTCTATTTATGTTAGTAATATTTCTGTGTTAATGTTTAATACTTTTTTCAACTATGTTTTTTCAAACTGACATCAAATGAAGCTATTAATTCTTTACTTTAAATGTTATTTTAATATTAAACTAAAAATATTTTAGACACCTGAGGGCATAGTTGATTTGAAGTTTTGGGATGCTGTTGTTCAGTTAGATTCACCTAACAGCTTCAGCTTAAAAGTGTGTCCAAAATTAACAGAAGATCATGTGCGACCAAATTTTTATCAGAAAATGAATGTTGGAATGGCTTTTCAAGTATTGTTTTCCTTAATCTTATAGTGAACATGATAGTTTTATTTTATTTTTATTTTATTTGGCATTTGCCTGGATAAACATTTAGTTGTTCTTGTAAAATTGTCATTTATCATATTTGTATTTGGAAATAATTAGATATGTACTTATAAGATATACAATTATTTTCCATGTATTGATAATAATTATTAAATTTTTACAACTTTACAAGGATGCTAAGTGGTGCCTATGCATTAAAAATATTAAATAATATATTTTTTCATCTGCATGTTTTATTTTATAATTTGATAATTATTGTACTTAAAAGTATTTTCATATGCTTATAAATGCTAAAAATATGAAGCCATTTCAAATATATGCATGATTTATTTAAGAAAATTATTATAATTTTTATTTCTATTATATTTATTTTCATGTTTAATATGATCTTGAATAACAAATTTAACATATTTTTGTATTTACATTGAATTTTATCTTGCTAATTTTACTTTATATTAAATTAACTAAATTTTTAAATTATTCATTTTTGTGTAGAACTATATATTTTTGGTCATTTAATCATTATTTTCTTTTTGCAGAATCTAACTCCATTGTTAAGCAGAAATTGATACACTATGCAATAGTAAATGAAATTTTTACGACAAACATTCATAATTTGACATTGTTGGATGCATTGAACCCTATATCCCATTTAACTAAATGCCCTATTTTTCATGAGTTACTATAATTTTTAAAAAGTGACTCAGTTGAAATAGGATATTTGGTTTGTAATTCATATGAAATAAACCAAAAATTTAGTTTGAGTTTTATGTTACTGCTTTCTTTTTAAAGAAATGTAAATTTAGAGTTTATTATGTCATTTAGGAAAACTAATGAAAAATTGGAAAGTTAATTGTGTTTTTAGACTTTTTTCAAAAAAATACTTCCAGAATCTAGATTTAAATAGTTCTTACATGAAATTTTAACAAATGCTATATTTGAATAATTTTTTAATAACATAACACAGTTATTGGTTATAAGAAATTACTTTGAAGAATAATTAATTTTCAATGGCATAAAAAAATTAATTACAATAAAATTTCAATTACATACCAAAATATATTTTTACAATTTTAACTAACAATAAAAGAAGTTAAAATTAAAATAACAAAAAATTTAATATTAAAATTATTTTATATAAAAATCATTAGAATAATTGAATTGATATGTAAAACATAAATACGTAATTGATTCAAATAAGATTAATTTTAATATTATAACTTCATTTGTATAAAAAAATATTAAAAGATAATTATTTGATTTCTAATTCAAAGATATCGAATTTTAAGTTAATTATTCTAAAATAATTTAAAATTAAATATCTTTGAAATTTAAATTCTGAAATTACAATTAATGGTAAAATGCATTAAAATAATGTATCAATCAAAATGTCTTTCAACTCTATAAACTATCTATTATGTGGTTAAGTTTAGAAAAATTTAAAATAAATAATTGAGGTAAAACATCAAAAAAGAAATATTTTCACTTCAAATAATATTGGAAATAGATGCAATGAATTTTCTGAATTAAATTGTTCCTTATTCACAAAAACGAAAGTAACATTGGTTTCATTCTGCATAACACCTAAAAATAAAATGTTAGATTTTATATTTCCCTTATCATTTTTTTACCATAAACAATGACAGATTAATAATCAATATATTTATCATGTAAATTCAACTATTTCACATTACTTTAAGTTTCATTTAATTAATTTTAAAAGATTTTTATTCCCACAGAGATCAATGCATTTCCCACGACGATAGGGTATAACGCATCGGTCACGCCACCTAGCGGCATTTCATATTTCATCGTGCCGTTATTTTCGGGAAGATGTACGTCTTGTATTCTTAATCTGTGGTTGTCGGTAACTTCTTTTACGTTATTGTTGAACGTTTATACATTTCGTTATTTTGGAACTTCCGGAACGTTAAAACAGTTATCGTTATTTTGGAACTTAAAAGAAGTTATCGTGGATTTAGTTTCTTATAACTTCGAGATTCTCGGGAACGCATTTTCTATACTCTCCCTTGGTGGACCATCAATCAATGTTCCCTTCGACTTTCTACTCCAGAGAGGGGGGGGAGTTAATTGTTGAAAAGCAGATGGATAAATATATAGATTTCACTGTAAAAACGATAAAAACATTAGTAAGAATGGGGGTTCTTAAAGATCCCTTTTATAACAATAATGTAGGGACATTTTATTCATCTTCCGTCTTTCATTGAATTTTAGTTTTATTTGTGTGAATCTTAAGAATTTTAGAAAAATCTTTATTAAGCTGAAATATTTTTTACAAACTCGAAATTATACTCAAAACTTAAGATAGGTGTGAAATATTTTAAATTTAATGTCAAATTTCGAGAGGAAAATTATAAAATTTTATAAATCAAAATAGATTAAAAAAATTAAGCTTATTCAATTAAATTTTAAAAGTTTGTAGAATCTAACAGTATTTTTTGATATTATAATGTTTATTTATTTGTTTAAAAATAATTATCATGATTATATTAAAATAACAATTAATATAAATAAGATTTTAATTATTGTAAAAAATTAGCAAAATTGACTATAATATAATAACATTTTTAACATAATTATTTTAAGTCTCGAAAAGGGATTTCATGTATTGCAATAAATGAATTGCATTATGTTTTTGTAAAAGGCTATTTATGAAATTTGTATTGATATAAATATTACTATTGTTCTCACTTTTAACATGGTTTATTAAGTAACGAACATAATCTTAAATTTATTTTATTTTTTACACCTTCGTGATGCAAAGTTTTGTTTATTAATATATTTAAAATAGATTTTACACAAAATTAGATCATCACAAAATTAGCATAAAATCAAGAATATGTAGTGAAATATCATAATTTGATTGAAAGGTAAGTAAAGTAGGGGTTGAAAGTTAATTTATGGAAATTAATGGACATTTTCAATAACGTTCGATCATTTAAATATATAAAACATGTGTTCACAAATATATATGTCGTTTATAATATATTATTATTATAAAATAAGTTATATCACATCTGGACTCAACTTATTTTTATCGAAAAAATTGGAATGAAACATAGTTTAAATTCAAAATATAATTCAAATAATAGCAATAAAAATAAAGGAAAACTTAATATTATCAATTTTAATTAAAATAACAGGTTAATTAAAAAATATAATATCTGTAATAGGCAAAATTTATTTATTCTGCAATCGAGTTTCTAATCTAACAATCTGTATTGCAAGATTATAAACTGTCTTGTCAAATAAAAAAAAATCTTTAAGTTGTTCATGTAATGTCATAATTTTTTTTTAATATAAGATTAAGTGATTTCTTGAATAACTTCTTTTAATAAAAATATCAATGCGGAAAAAAATTCCACTTAAACTATTTCCACACAATTTTAGATAATCGTGGCTCACTAAAAGTCTCTTTTAACTTAACTGCATTTCCTCAAAAACCAGTTTTGTTACCCTAATAGCACTTTTAGCACACTTTATGCGAAGATTTTTCTGTTCGTTCTGGTCCAAGTCTTCACAGAATTCAGCTTGGTCCTGCAAAAATAGAGATGGAGTAACTGGTACCCAATCGGAGGGGTCCTCCGAAATGTAAATGAGGGATCTGCTGTTTAGAAGAGCCGCACTCGCACACGACTGTGTGAAGTTTATCATTCTGAAGAGAAGCTTTTCCCAAATTGCTTTTCAGTAATTCTTTAAGCATTTGTACCACTCTTTCCCACCAAGCGGCGGTTGGAGGGATAAAATGCCAGATCTTCTTCAAATCAGAGTGAGAAATAATGGTACTCCAGTCGCGATGTTTTGGAGTTCGTTAATAAAACCAACAAAATTCTGACCATTATCCGAGTAAATTGTGTTTGCTCGGCCTCAACGTGAAATAAATCTTCTCAAGGTATGTCATGAATCTTTGAAAAATTTCACGTTTGGAAACTACTGATCGAACTGTTTCCCTCGATCTCAATAACCAATACTTTTCTCGTGGAATAATAACTAGTGTGTGTTTAGACACTTGCTTGATTGTAAATTTGATGAGCCTTAAAACAAGTTCATGTTTGTCAGGTAATAAGATAGGTCGTCTAAAGTATTCTACATTATCTGAAGAGAAATGTTTAGTCTCCACTCTGAGAAGGCCAACAAAATCAAAGTAAACAACAAAGTTAGGTGGTATGAGTGCACGATTTCTTCCAAAAGTCTCTTTATGTATGAAAAGGAGAATTTAGAGCACAGATTTTGCAAGCTATTCTTCACTGAGGCTTCCCTTTAGCAAAGAGCCTTTTTAACCATTCCCTGCTGCTTTAACATTTAAAGGGAAACGTTTTACATGGGCCAAAGTTCAAAAAATGGAAGAAGACTTCAAAACACATTTTATCCCAAACTTGTAATTCTAATCGCCTAATTTTGTTGGATGTTCCTTAAAGGCTAACCTAACTACATTTCTAACTGTGTTGTCTTTATAATGAGAAATTTTAAAACGACCTTCATATTTAAGTTTTGATTTTGAAAGAATTGTGTGTTTCCAAAGATCAGAATCTTTCAACCATCTCATCATTATTTAACTAAGTATTGAACCCTGTTGTTCGAGAAATTATCCATCTCAACTTCGATGGAACAGTAGTGGGAAGTTCTTTATTTCTTTTAATTGGTCCATCGACAACGAATGCATGAAAACATTGATTCCTAAGAGAATATCTATAGGCAATGACTTGAAGAACTTTGGGTCTGCTAATACTAAATCATTGAAAGATTCAAATTTACTTGGCGGTAGTGATTTCTTTATTAAGACATTGAATAATTAAATAAAGTGTTTGAATATGTTTACATTAATGCAACTTTTTTTCTTATAGATTGAAGTAGACGCTGGGGATTTCATAATCCCATCGATTACAGAAACGCCTTCTTCAAAGAAAAGAAAGAAAGCTGCAACTGAAGAAGAATTACTTCTCTTGTACTGAAGTGCTCGCTTCCTTGCAGCAAAGAAAAAATGACAAGTATGATTATTTTTGTCAAAATCTGGCAGAAGAAATGAGATCTATGGAGCCAAGAAAAAGTGCTCGATTAAAATACCAAATAATGGAATTAGTTATGCAATAATGCTAAAAATGCAATAAAGTTTATTTTGATTAATTATTGAAGATTTAGCCATAATTTTACGAGAACCATATTTTGCATACATTATATTTGTAATTTTTAAAGTCCTATTTAATAAGTTTATTTCATTCATATTTTAAAAAATTTCCTGTATATAATTATCATGTTTAGTAGTAAAATTCTCCAAAAATGCAAAAGGTTTCTTTCATTCAACAGTTGACAAAACTCTAATCACAAGTCTAACACATATCGCAATGAAATGCATTTTTACATTTTAATAATGTCTTTTCAATATTTAGTGAATAGCTACTGAAAAATTAAATAATTTAAAAGGCAAGAAATGCTTAAGTTCAATACATAACTTTTTATGTTTGCACAAAAATTTGTTTGAAATTATGTTTAACTTAATTTGTATATTAAATTATCGCAAAAAACATTGTTTTAGATTCATCTAAAACATCAGTATAAAGGGAGTTTACATAAATTAATAAATATTTAATTAAAGGTCTAAGTATTTAAACAAAATTAACACTATGTATTAGATGAATTAGTTTAATAAATGAATAAAATATGAACAATATAATGTATTAACTTTTTTAATAAAGTTAATTTACTAAACGAAAGTTTAAAATCCCAGGGTGGCAATTGAAAAATTGCCAAGACTTGAAATTTAAAACTAAAATATTTACTGATCATTTTATGCACTCTTACAAAATAATAAATTTGTATAAAGAATTAGTTAAATGTTAAAATATATATTTGCAAAAATATACGTTTTAACATTTGATCTTTTCTCTCTTATATTTTTGTCTACAAAATAAGTCAATGTCTAAAATTAATTGCAGTGTTAAGAAACTATATGACTGAAAAGTGATTTCATTTTCTTTAGGCACACAGTAAAATTCGCATACCTTTCTATGGAAGCTAGGTCGTTTTTGACAATACAATTAAAACAGGACAATATTAAAACACGCTTTCCACACTTAATCAAATGTCATAATAAAAGAAAAGATTAACAAGCAATACAACCCATGTTTATAATGAAACTAATAATATAATACAACGTATAAGCATAAAAATTTTTTTGCCAAGGTACTATGCCTGAACTATTGAAATACATTAAATATTCCTCCCTGATCTAGCGTGCTTCAGTCGATGGAAAGCAATTTCTTTGCCTAACACAGGGTTTAAAACTAGCGTAATTGTGTTCATTCCACTCAGCTGAGCAAAATCCACCAAATTCAGGGCACTCTCTTGAAACAATGTTAATAGGAGCATATATATCAGCTGATAATGTACATCGCCTCAAAAAAACTGTGCAATGTACAGCATGCCAACACAATTGTTTTTACTTTCACAGCATTTAAAGGATTGCAGTTTTGGAGAACTCTACACCGTAGAGTGTTCAATTACAGACCGAGCCGTGCAAGGAGGTCAGTGGAAAATGCTTTTGGGATATCATCATCTTGATGGAAATGGCTTCATCAAAAAGGATTTTAATGGGAAAGTCTCATTAGCAACCATGACAAAAGGGATTTTTATTGCTCTCCTAGGCAATTCTTCTGCTTCTGGCAGATTTAAACAGAATTTTCTAATGCAATAAACAAAGAAGACTTGGAGAATACAGTGCTGTCTGAAACTCTCCCATTTGTGCCTACATCAATATATATGAAACTGCAGTCAGCATCTACCAATGCAAACAATATTGTGCTGTTGCCATGTTTATTGTTTAAATATGCTAACTATATTCTCTTTTACTTTTAATAGCAACGTAGTTCTCATCTAGAACTCCATTGCAGTTCGGGAAGTTCCAGTTTTGCTGAAATCCTTCTGCAATTTTTCTCCATTCAGCTGGGTCTCTATAGGTATCTAAAAATAAAGAAATAAATATTAAATTTAGAAAAACATAAGTAGAGAAAAAAATAATGAAGTTAGAAAAACTATTTCTCATAATTGAAAAAAATATTACTTCAGCAGTATTTTTCTAGCAAATTACCAGTTCAACGTTCTCAACAATCAAATCTTCTTATATTCAAAGTTGGTTTTCAATTTCATTTTTGCCTCATAACCATAAATTACAACCTTTAGTTTATTTTTCATTTGTGAAAAATTTATTGCATTTCAAATATATGCAAAAGTATAATTATGAGATTAATTATATAACACAATCAATAATTTAATTGCCGCCCAACCTGTCTAGAGGTTAGCGTACCTGACTACAGATGGGTGGGACCTTGGTTCGAATCTTGGCTGGGGCATGGATGTACTTTCTCTCTTTCTTGTCTTTGTCCTTTCTTTGTGAGTGAATGGTTGCCTACCCTATAAACGGGTCCCTATGGCATGTGTACTGAGGAAGTCGGACTCCACACCAAATATGGTTCAGTTGGAAAAGTGGAGCAGCGCACCCCATATTGCCAGCCTGGCTGGCACACGACAACAACAACAACAATAATTTAATTGCCATTAGATAATGCAAAAGAAAAAAGTAGAACTAAGTAAGTTGAACTTTTCTAAAATTTTAAACTAGAATATCAATGGCAACAAGAATATAGAAAAAATATGCATTAATATATCAACTTGTTTCATTAAAATAAATTTCCATATCAGTCGCTTTGATTTTCTTCCAATAAGAGCCAAAGTAATTTAAGTCATTTTAAAAAAGAGAAAGCAGAAATAAATAGCATTTTTATGAATAATTTCATAAATTATGATCACATATAGGGCTAATAAATTAAGCAATTTTGCATAATATTTTTTTAAATAACTATGAATGATATATCAGTAAATTTTATTACATTAAAAATAAAAAAAAAATTATGGTTTTAAAAATAAAAAATAAGATATAATTTTTTATTTTGGATGGTATTTTTTTAATTTTCATATACAAGCTCTTTAAATATTACCAGAATACAAATTATTAAAACTTTTTATTGTCCAACAGTCCCCAAATTATTAGCTACTAATGTAGGAAAGACAAGATTTAATTTTTTTAAATGATAATTCAAAACTGTACTCAACTGATTTCATATTATGAATAAATTTTGGATCTATATATCATATTTTTATAATATAATTTTCGTGTTATTAATATATTCCTTTTGTAGAATTAATTTGAAAGAGTTAATTTTTGTTTAATGAATATTGTCATTACATGTCAAAAATAAAAAAATAAAATTTTGCGAAACACATATTTACCTTAATAAACACTTTAAGACTAGAAATGTAATGAATTAAAATGAATTGATTCACAATTTAAAATTTCATTAAAAGTGATGAAATTGAGGAAGAACTTGCAGGTGTAGAAGAAAACCATTAAAAAATAACAAGATTTCGAACTCTTTAAAGCTAATTAAACATTTAAATACAGAAACTGAATCGAATAATTCTATTCAGAAATCCGATATTTATCCGATAAGAGTTCTATATTCAGAATCCCATTCAAATCCTTGAAAAAGAACGCTTAGAATTGCCGCAATTAACTATTCCAAAGTACTTTGAAGAGATTCCTGAACGGTTGAAATTTTGGAGCTCTTTCAATTCATGAGATTGTAAACTTTAACAAAATTGCTGAATTCATTTATCTAAAGTCGTTTTTGGGAGGTTCTACATTTAATGTGATTGATGGTTTAGAATTAACGACAGAACACTATGATTATGAAATTAATTTATTAAAGCAACAATTTGGTGATAAAATGTTTTGATTGACACATTGAGAAACTTCTCCAAGCAAGCCCATTAAAACACTTTAATGACGTAAAATGTTTCAAGAACATTTTTAATCACATACAAAAAATATTAGTAGCTTCGAAAGTTTATCTGTTAAAATGGGGACTATATATATATAAAATATTTTAACAACTTTCTTTTTTAACTAAATTGTTGCTCCGAGTTCTATTGTTGGAATTTGATAAAAGAATAAAAAAATTCCTTTGCAGGGGAAATTGATAAGCTAATGGAATTTTTATCGGCGCAACTCACAGCCAGAGAATTAATTTTGACTTTGAACCCTGCTACTTCGGAAATCAAAACACCACCTGCTACAATGATTAATTATACGGAGAAAGAGATTCTAGGCGACAGCCATCCGCAGCTGCATTAATGAATGAATGTGTTGATGAAAAGAGAAATCAGAAAAGAATTTGTTTATTTTGTAGATCGGCTAATTATTTTTTGACTTCCTGCTCGATTGATTTGACTTTGAATGAAAAACTAGATGTTTGTAAGTGGTCTGGCTCCTGTTTTCGTTCTTTAAATGATAAAATTAGAAGAAGACATCTTTCCTCTTCTTTCGAGGCTAGCGTTGAATGTGAGAAATGATCAGGCACAGAGGTTACCATAATGTGCATGGGGAGAAAAATAAAGGCAAAGAAGAACGCGCGTGGAAAAAAAAATAATAATAATAATTCCGCTCCTTTGAAAATGAAACCTGATACAGACTGCGTTTTAAGTAACTCGGCTAGTAAGGAAAAGAAAACTTTTTTGCACTTATAATCTTTGTAACATCCTCAAATGGCTTAAGAACTTTAATTAATTCTCTGGCAATTTTCCAGTCATCTTGATTAAGAGGGGAAACATTTGATTCAATTAAAGCCATCGCTGTTTTAATAGCTTTTTCTAATTCAACAAATCTATCCAACATGTGATATGTTGAATTCCACCTAGTTGGAACATTCTGAATTATTTTTTTGACATTCAAATTTAAATTCTTTTGAATTTCCTGTAATTTCAATAACCCGTTGGGGGTTCTTTTAAAACAAAACAACAATATTTTTAATTTTTTCTGATAAATTTTCTATTTCTTTTAGTGCATCCTCTGAGTGATTAAATTTAAAGTATGGGCGAAACACCCAGAGTGTTTCCAACCCGTATTGTTTAAAATAGCCCCGCGAATGATGGCAGCGTTGTCAGATACTGCTATTATTATTATTATTTTTTTTCAATTCTCCATTCAATAGTAATTCGCTTTAATTCAGTAGCTAAGTAATCACTTGTATGTCTGTTATGGAAAGAATCACATTCCAAAAATGCAGATTTTACGCAAAACTGTTCATCTAAGTAATAAGCAGAAACTCTTAAAAAATGTTCATTATTAATGGAGGTCCAGGTGTCTGTTGTAATTGCTATTGATTTTGGGCTTTTCAATTCATTTGTTAATTCTATTTTCAATTTTTCATACTCAGCAGGGATTAAAGATTGTGAGATAAGCTTTCTGTTAGGAAGACTATATTGTGGGTTTAAACACGAAACAAAAGATTTAAATCCTTCATACTCAACAATAGAAAAAGCTTGTAGGTCTTTAATAAATAAGTTTACAAGAGACAAGTCTATTTTATTTTTAGTTGTCATTGTTAATTTAGAAGGTATGAAAGACAGCATTGATTCCTGATCCATTCTTTTGGGCTTTTTAGTAATAGGGGAGTAGGGTCTATTCCTACATCCTTCTCAATAACAGAATCACTGTTTAATAATTTTTCATCTGATGATTTTTGATCTGACTTATTTTTAAAACTCGTCAAAACTTCAATAGATGAATTTTTCAGTTCTTTCAATGAAGAATTTCCTATTTTATCTACATCGATATGTACTGAGGGATGCTTGCGCTGTATATGTTTTTTCAAATTTGATGCTTTTCCTAAATAAGAAAAAGATTGTTTGCATATGTTGCAAACAGCTTTATTTCCTTCCTTAATTTTGAAAAAATTCCAAATTGGTGAAATTTTCCGGTCCATGTCTAGTTTTTGACAAATAGATGTTAAACCTGAAAATTACATAAATTTTAGTTTAACAAGTGAAATATAAATATATATATATTAACGTTTATATATATATATAAATAGCTATAAATTATAACTACGTAGTCTTTAATTAATTAGAGTTTCTCAAACTATCAATATTAAAACATTAAAAACTATAAGAGTCGATTAATATTTTAATCATATATATTAACGTCTTTTTTTATCGCCAAACTTATGAAAAATAAAGAAAAATTAGTTTTAATGTGACGAAACGTAAAAATTTTCCAAATATTATTGAAAAAAAATGGCTAAAATTTTAACGAGACTTGTATTACACATATGCGGAAAACAATTTCATTCATAAAACTCGTGTCGAGAATATTTATTTGATTTATTACAGTTAAAGTTACATCTTACGATTCATTGTTTCCATCTTACGATTCATTGTTTCCAAACTATTTTTGAACTAGCTACAAATTTTAACCAAAATATATTCCTATTACTTTTAAAATAATGACAGTCCTAACTTTGATCTAAATTTGAATTCATTATTCTCGAAATAGTAAAATCAATAACAACAAAAAAGTCAAGAATACGACTGTCTTCACAATGAGTTAACTTCTAAATTTTTGCATAGGATACTTGTTATACTATAATTTAATTATCGGGTGGTATAAGTTGAATTATAATCAAGTACAATATTAAACTAAAATACTAACATAAAAAAATGAATTGTCGAGTATCAATATATTTAAATTAACTGTGGTAATCATTATATGAAGACTAATTGAATACTTAATTTTAGAAGTTGAAAAATTTAAGCTATAATTTTCTATCTGAACAAATTAAATTCCCACAGAAAAAATACTTAAGACTATTCAGTTATAATATTTCAAGAATCAATATTAATAATACGATATACAAATTTATTTCATGACGTTGTGTATATACACCTTTATAATATCTACCATTTTCATTTGTAAGCGGTATTGAATAATTCTTTTCCACATTAAACAATATTCTTACTTTTAAAATCTATGAAGACAGTTTATAATATATTTAAAAACAAAATTTTGTGAATAATACAAATATTTAACTGCTTATCAGTGGAAAAGATTTTCAAATTATATCTTTTAAATGAATTTATTTTATTTTCACATTGTTATCTTTTATATTTCACAGATGTTATAAAGAATCTTGCAGAATATAAAACATTATTTAAAATATGTATGTATATATTGCTTTCCTATATTTTAATCCTTGTAGTGAAAGACTGAAAACGTAATAACAAAGTTATCAGATTTAAATATGTGGCTATAAAGAATTGTTTTATGAAACCAACAAAATATTTTTTTGCTGCTTATAAATATTCTCACAACAATAAGTATGAAGCACGATATTTAGGAAAATGTTCAAGGTAAGCATTTTAATTTTAAAAATGTGTTGATGTATCTTTATTAAAGAAAACATGTTATAATCTTGATTAGTTTAAGTGATAAACTTACAGCAGTATTAAATATGATGATTTTATAGAATATATTCTATAAAATCAGAAAAACAATTAAAAAAATTTCCTTTATGATATAAACAAATCTAGTGCTAAAAGTAAGAGACATGTAGGAAAGTTCCCTTTAGTTTATTAGAGCCATTAAAAAATGAGTTACTGAGAATGAAAATCGAAAATACATTCAGGAAAATTGATAAACTGACAGAATTTGTTAATTTATTAATCATAGTTTGTAAAATTGATGGCAGCTTAACAATTTGTTTAGATCCCTTTTACTTGAAGACATATTTTTAAGAGAACATTTTACACCCACTTTTATAGATATAGCTTCAAAAATCTCTTTGTGAAGCGCGGAAGTTTTTAATACTTTAGGTAGTAACAAATAGTTTTGGAAAATTCCACTATCGGAAGTACATATTAAATTACCGATGTTTAATATTCCGTTTGGTAGATAATGCTAATTAACATGTGGTATTAGCACAGCACCTGAATTTTTCATACATGTTTTATTGAGATATTCTTTAGCTTAGAGTAGATTTTTATAGATACTTATAGATTTGGAGACGAAATAAAAAAAAAAGCATGATATTTAGTTGAAAAGTTAAGACTGTTAGGTTTAATTTTTTTTTTTAGGTAAATCTAAATTTGGATTAACTGAAGTAAGATATTTTGGGCAAACTTTTTCAAAAGATAGTCTCAAAGGAGATAAAATTAAAGCAACAACAAAAATGGACCTCAAAAAGTAAAAGAATTAGTAACTTTTTTAAAGATAAATGTTTTTGAATTTTTATCCATAATTTTTCACAATTAATCACTTGTAAGCTACGTGTATTAACTTATAACTGATTTCTTATTAGAATTACTTCTACACGTAACCATGTCAAGACGTTTTAATAAAAAGACTGCAATTCAGTAACAAATAACAAATTTATTGAATATCGCGCTTATCCATTCTGTGACCGACTCTCTCGGTCGACGTACATCAACACTTTCCTTTGTATTCACGTTCTAGCGGCAATTTCACATTTCTCACACACAATTTTATACTAAAAAGCATAATAGTTGGATTTGAAAAACTATAACCATGATAAATGTTTTTCCGAATTGAAAAAAAGTTTTTCAGTTCCAGCACTACGGAATTTTATTCTAATAAAGGTGATTTAGGAGTTGTGCTTATGCATCACAAACCTTGATTTATATGCAAAAGAATTATGCACAAATCGAAAAAAACTTTGGCAATAATCTTTGATTGCGAAAAATTTCATCAATTTGTGCTTTATAACGCCAGTAGCAAATGAGGGCGAATTCGCTCCGAATTCACTATGACGTAGATATGTGATTTTTTGGGGATATGTTAAACCAATGAAACTTTATTTACATCATATTGAATTCTTGTTTACAATTTGACTAGTGAACTATATCAGTTATGAGAAATTATGACGACTTATTTATTTAAACAATCAAATGTGTGTATTTTTTAAATTTATTTGCAGTGAAACTTTGAATGTGTTATTAATTTCTTGACATATTTTTAAAATTTGATAATTTGTTGCAAAATATTGAAAACTATCAGTATCCAACAAAATTAGTGCATTTTCATTAACATTTCATATACTAAATTTAGTCAAACTCACTGAATTACATCTTTTCTTCGAATATAATATAATAATATTTTAAAAATGAATATTTGAGATAATTTTTTATAATAAGTTTTTAAATAAAATGCTAGCAAACTATCAACAAATTTAAAAAGTAGTATTAAAATATTTTTCATATGTATATTATTTAATTGGAAACAAATAATATAATGATGCATTTTTGAATTTTTAAAAATCTACATTAATTTTGCAATAACAATTAATTTTCCTTAAATTTCTTTATATTGTTTGTCTTCATGTAAGACTTTAATCCTCAATAACAATATCTACGCTGTAATGTAATTACATTTAAACTTAATTTTTAACTCTGCAATATAATCATTATTTCTTAATAAATATTGTTTTAATTAATTGCTTCTATTTTTTTTTAAATTATAAGATTTAAGCAACTTTAGCAATATGTAACAATTATTTTTTTCAGTTATATATTTATTACACACAAGAATTAATTTTTTTAATAATATTTAATAAAAAGTATATTTAAGTGTAGAATATGGTCTTATGTGCATTTTACCTAAATTAATTTAAAGGCACATTAAAATATAAGAAAAGTAATGTTTAATTTAAATTTATTTCCTTTTTATAAAAAATCCATATTTAGTATTAATACAAGTTATAACTTGTCACAGATTTCTCAAATCTTTCGCAAAACATATGGCTTATTTCATTGATTTTAAAGTATTTTCTTTTTATTTGTCAATATATTTACTATCTTTAGAGTCCAACAGATATCTTTGATCTACATAATTTCATATAGTTAATAAACTTTCTAAAATTTAATAAAAAGATAAATTTTTAATAAAGTACTTAATTTTATTTATTTTATAGTCATTATTAAATAATTTAATTTCTAATATCAAGTAATATAATAAATATTCCAATATTATTTTAGAGACCTTTGTAAAGATTTATCATGAATTAATCTTCGTCATAAAAGATATTTCATAAAGTTAATCGCAAGCATTATTTCCATGTGGGGGGGGGGGAGTAGAAGTAAGTAATTGTCACCGATATCTTGCAAGATATTTCTAACTTTCTTGAATAAAGAAAAAAAATGCCTATTTTGTGACGGTTTCAGACGTCACTCTTTCGCTGGAGTCAATTTTCCGGTGAATTCACTCTCGTTTGCTACAGGCGTAAATCGTTTACGGCTGAGACTGATCACAAGTCTCTTTTAAATAATGTTTAAAAACCCTTTGGATAGAAGTCCTGCTAAATTACAGTAAATATGTTAACAGTCTCATGACTTCAATCTTGCTTATGAACTTGGAAAAGCAGTAGGGTATTTCATTTCGAGTTTTGTGATCAAAACTTTTGACCACAATGTAGAGAGAACTCAATGCTTGCTAGCGCGCAAGCGTGTGTGTATGTTGGGGAAGAAAGAGCTTCCAAAATTGAAAATGATAGCTAACTCAATTCAATCAATTTTGTGATTTTTAAATCAAAGATTTACCTAACTACATCTGCTGTTGGAAGTCATGTGGGAGACATAATTGCAATTTCCTGGCTCTTGTGCATATTTCCTGATTGCTCTACATCACAGAAACAAATATATCTTGTTAAGTTAAAAATACATATATATTACTACCTACTGAAGTCTGTTCCTAATAATTGAAAAAACGAAAATTTTACTACAATATCATTATAATGCGAAAGGTATGTTTCTTTCTGTTGCTAAAACAACTCAGAACAAAATTTCTTTTATGTTTTAATATAAAAAATTTATGCATTTGTTATGTTTTACCCTAAAAAATCAAGCTGTTTTTAAAATTGCAATCTTATGTTTACAGATTTTGTCATTGAAAAACCATCATTTATCAGTCGTAGCTCACACAGAAGCTTCTGTAAATTATAGAAATTACGTATAGTTGAAGTTACGCATACTTCCAACACTTTCACATTAAAAGGGCCTTTAACTTTCCCATCTAAGAACATCACTTTCAGATATTCCTTTAAGTGTTATAATCACGGCTTCAGAATTATCACAGTACTTTTATGTCTTCCAAACTGCAACTCTATTTAGTATCATTAAGTAATTTTAATGTTGATGCCCCTCCATGAAACGAATTTGTAGACAAACGTAATTTTTTCAAAAATGGCATTACTTTTTAAGAATACTTCTATGAAAGTATCAGAGCGTTAAGCTGCAGAAACTCATTTCACCCTGCAGGAATGGATGAGCAAACTAAACCTAAATTTAATATTTGTTGCATAACAATAAACGTAAATTGTCAATGGATTATCCTGCAGTATTCATAAGTCTACACCACTGCATATGGCCTGTTTGGTTAAAGTGTTCATTCTGATTATCGAAAAGTAGTGGGTTCGAATCCCTATACAGCCAAAAACCATCATGCTCACTGATGACGGCTAATTCACGTTAAATATATCGAGATCGCAATGTCCTCCAAGTTAAATTATATATCTGGGGGTGGTAAGTTAAGCATTAGAAGGTCTTCTGCTTGGTTTCTGCTTCTAAATGAAGAAGACTCCCACCACCCGGCTACTTGCATCGAACTTGTTGAACCAATCACAGGACTCGGTACGAGAAAAAATGATGGTGTTACACCTACAACACCACTGTATGGTTCTATCATACTGCCCACACTTTCATCATATATAGGGTTCTTAAATCTGAAAAATTTAGCCCAAATGAAGAAGTTGCTTATCTCAGCAAATTATACAAAGATTCTCCTCTAATTTATTTGGCTCTGTAAAATCTAGCAAGAGATTCCTGCATTTCCAATCTGTCAATTGTGGAATGGAAAAGTACAGCCATTCGTTCATCATTGGAAATGACTTGATTTTAATCAACCATTACATATGAATAGTACGATCCATATTTTGCTTGTTGATTGAACTTCCGTCAATTTTCAGCAACTTTCTGTTACTGAAGCCACATTAATTGTAAATTCAGTATCTTATCAAGATCTGAAGAGTCTTTGTGCTAAAAAAAACACTTTATTTTCTGGAAGACTATATTCCAACCATCTGCGTGCATTGTACTGGTCTTTTCTAAGCTTACTATTACTTTTATCGACTGGGAAAACAGAAAGTTCAGGATGATAAGGACCTAAAGTTACACTTCCTTTTGCTCTTTAAGACAGGTCTCTTTTATGAATTATGGGCAGAATCATAGAAGTTACTTGAGAATCTTGGGATAGCACAATTTTAAGTTCATTATTATCCATCCTCTTTTGAGTGAACGTTTAGTAGATTTCAACAGAAAAGTTGTTATTGTTAACCCAATGTTGCATTAACATTTTCAACTATATTAAGGGTGTTTGTGGAAAGGTCCTCACTTATCAAATGACATTTTTTTAGAACTCATGACTAATGGAGTTGAAAAAAAAACTTTAACGTGAATGGATTACTGAATTAATGTTAAAAAGTGTTTTTTTTT
>JAPDSC010018499.1:0-11106 GCA_026290005.1 Latrodectus geometricus
ATATATATATATATATATATATATATATATATATATATATATATTTATAGAACATTTCACATTATATTTCTGAAAACTTAAATAAACTAATGATAAAAGACTTCTATAATTATCATTGTATTTTAAAACCTAAATAAAATTTCTGAAATATTTTGACAAATAAATAAAATCCATTAAATGAATAGAAGTATATGATTTTTTTTTAAACATAATGGAGATTATTTACATTAAATTTCAAAAAATCAAAGTTTATAAACAGTAATAATCAACAAAATGTACAAAAACTAAATTTTTTTTTTAGGGGAAATGTTTTTGGTACTATCAACTAGTATACCAATGGCATATATTTAAAAACTCGCTTAGCAGATTTTAATGTTTTCCAAATTTTTCTCTGGCCACTAATGTTAAAATTACGGAATATATGTTCGTAAAATTTTAAATTCAAGTTAAAATCTGATATTTTATATTAAACTAAGTATATATTTGAGAACTATTTTAAAAGAATTAAATTTCCGATATTTTTAAGACAATATTCATATTAAAAAAGATAAAAAAAATTTAGAATATATAAAAATATTAATAAAAGCCAAGATTATTATTTTCTGACATGTCAAAGATTTCTAGTTACTCAGTATACTTTTATAACACGTGTCATACAATATTTGAAGACTTAAACGCTTATAAAATATGTATGCAAAACTACTTTTATAGATCTATAAATTTCAACTTTTTCCTTATTTTAGACATACCATTTTTATTTGCTTTCCATTTTTATTGTATGTACATATGTTTTCACCTTTTTTCAGTTTGTGTGTGTGTGAATAGCTTATTATAATGTATTATATTATTTAAATATATTATCTGTAAAAAATAAAGTGCGTTTAAGATATATTATGTTAAAATTCTTAAGGAAGTTTAAAGTTTTTTTTTAAATTTAACATGAATGTTAATGTGAAGGAATGATATATTTAACTTTAATTGTACTCTTCATTTCTTAGTAATAGAGGACAACGAACTTCGACTCTAAATCTTGGGTTTGATACCAGCCACAGTTTGAACTACAGAAGATGAATATGGGCGCATCTGCCTTCTGCCGAGCATTTTTTGTTTCAGATTTACTTATTCGTGCCTTAAAGCCTAAAAACATAGCAGTTGATTAAATTATACATAATATAAGAATAATTATGTAACTACATAATTTTTAAACTGGTCTTTCAGTTTTTGTACCTCGAAGGTAACATTCTAAGATCATTTGTAAGTTTAAGCGTGAAACATTTTATAAAACACTGGTAAGAAAAGTTGGAGGGCTACGTTATTGTTGTTATCCTGTGCCAACTAAGCTGTCAATATGGGGTGCGCTGCTCCACATTTCCAACTGAACCGTAATTTGGTGTGGAATCTGACTCCTTTAGTACTCACACGTCATAGGTACCCATTTGTAGTTTAGATAATCATTTACACAATGAAAAAACAGTGGGGATAGAAAGTACCTCAATAATTGAATCAGGATTTAAACCTAGGACTTCCCCATCCGCTGACCACGACAAGTATTATCAGAAGTGATGGTCAAAAGTTGAGGGTTATAAAACATTCAAATAAAAAAAAATTGAGCACAGCCAATGTTCTAGTTTGTGTACCAAAGTTGTTTCCAGAAAGGCAAAACATATTTTCTTAGCTGTTGAAGCATCAAATCTGAAGTTTAAAAACTAGCATGAAGATAATTAAGAAATGAAGTAATAAGAGATTGCCATAGAGAATATAAATTTAAAAACTTATATAAATAAATTTAATAATCCCCATAAAAAGTTAAAATACATTTTTTTTTTTTTGCAAAATATTTCAAGTTTATATTTATCTTATCGAATGTACTTATTTATATTCAATGAATTATTTAATCATACGGAAATCCTATTTTATACTCAATTTAATTAATAATTTACCACATGAAATACTAAGATGAAAAATTTTAATTAGTAATAATATTAAATTAAAATAAAAATTTATAGGATTTTAAATAAAATAACTTAAATATTATTACTTGTTCTTATCATTCCTCTCTTTACTTATAGCAACATGTTGAAGTTTCGTGAAAATTACTTTTTTTAATTTAGATGATGATTATTCAGAGCAAAAAGTTAAATATTTGTGTTCTTGAAAATCAACATGAATATAAAGTAATTAAGTAAAGTTTTTTTGATATATTTATATATCTTTTATCAAGGAATTTGGCGTTTTAATATATGAATTTTCCTCTAGTAATTAAGCTTTTTTTTACTGTTTTAAAATGTTTGTGGGATTCTTAAGGACATCATAATTTTCAGCGTAAAACCAATATATTTTCAGAAACTTTATATTTAAAAACGATTTTTCAAATTAATAAAAAATGTTTTCCTATTCAGCAAAATGAAATAAAATTAAGTATAAAATTTAGAGTCTTTACCAGGAACTCAACACTTAAATTTCTCCTACACTGTTCAAAATAAAATAAAATTAAGAACGAAATTGGATGACTATTTCAAGTACTTAAATATTTTTATTCAAGCAACAATATATAAAGCGTGATTTAGTAAGTGAAATTAATATTAATTGGCAGGAACCAAACTCTTTTTAGAGTAGATTTATAATGATTGAAAACTATTATAAAAAGAGAGTAAGTATTTATAAACAAAAAAATCAAATAGCAGAATGCAACAAACATCATTAAAACGAAACCTTGGATTCAAAATATTTAAATGTGACATTGAACAACACGATACTATATCTGAATATATTGGAACGATTAAACTCTCAAAAACAGTCAATCGTAGAGGTTAAGAAATGTTAAACTAACCAATTCTAAGCTAAATTACAAAATACTATAGAAGCATATGTAAATTTTCAAATAATTTTTGTGTTACTTTGAAACTTTTATTCATTTATATATTTGAAACATTTTTTAAAAAATTTTTCATGATAAAATGCTAACAACATATATATTTCACAGAGAAAGTAATTATATTGCGTATAAAACATTGTTTTTATTAATTTTACAAATCTGCTAACATTTTATGAGAAAGTATAATTGTGTATTGTAAAATATTTAATTATATAAAAAAAATGTAAATTTTGGGATATTTTTAGTAAAAAAAAATAATTTTAACAAAAAAAAACATTCAATATTTAGCTTTTAAAATAAGGTAAACCATGAAAAAACCTGTTTCAAAAATATTCAAAATAATTGAGATTATTTTAGACAAAATCCCATTTACAGGATAAATCTTTTTTCTTAAACACAAGCGTTCGAGAAGCTGATGTTTTAATTTGGCAAGTGACTTATTATTTTAATTTTTAAATTACATGAAAACTATACAAAATTGTTTTCAAACTATTTGTCATTGCATATAATTGTAACTGTAATCTTAATCCACTAATTTACATTTTATTCGAAACTTGTTGAATATTTAGGAATGAGAAATAATCTTTTCTGTAAGAAGTAATGAAATTTAAATAAAGTTTTCATTAAATAATCCCTAATTCTTTCAGTAAAGGAAATTCAAATCTATTTTTAAATGTCTTATGCAAATAATTTTAAATGAGGTTTGAAAATTCGAGAAAATATATGCTTAAGAGAAAATGCCGAATCAATACAAATGATTCAAAAATATTTTTAAATATTGATTAAAAAATTTGGTACATTAACATCAGCTTAAAAAAATTAAAATCATAAAAATTCGATGGTAGTGCTATTATAATTAAATTATTCATTCTAAAATGTTTTTGTAATTCTTGTCAAAATTGATAGTTAGTTTTCTTATGCAAAAACAAATAAATTTGTTCATAGGCAATTAAGAAGAGAGAAAAATTTTGTAATTATAGAATTTGAAGAAAAAATATTTTCATTTTACCAAAAATATTAATGTTAAAAGTTTTGTTAATTTCCCGATTTTATTTTTTTATACTATATAAAAAAATTTTAAAAGTATATAGAAAACTTTTATAATAGATAAAAAAGTTATTGAATTCAGATATTTAACTTATTTTGAATATGAATTAAAAATGGTATTAATTATGTAATTGTTAATAAGAAAAGTATTTAATTTTTAAAATAATAGTTCCTTTTTATTCTGAATTTACATCAACAATCTGAAAAAAAAACGAATTGTTAAACATAATTGTATTTCTTCACCCTAAAATTTTCTTAGAATCTAAAAATATACCATTGCTGGAACAACTTTGATATACCCACCCCCAAAAATTACCCGCCAAATCTGGCACTCCCTAGGGACTTTTTAGGGTTGCTGTTTCATATTTTGGTGTTACCAATTTAGGTTTTTCAGCTTTTAGGTTTTTGCTGTTGCCAAATTAAGTATTTTCTTGTATTTTGTACCATTTTCTGAGTATTTTTTTAAAAGTTTTTTTATGTATTAATTATTTGTATTTAGCGAGAATCCATCTTGGCGAGTAAAAAATGGCGCCAAAATCAGGTATTATGGTTGGTGAGGGAAAAAAGTCGCCAAATTTCCGATTTGGCGACTTATTTTTTGGCGATTATATCAAAGTAGTTCCCCATTGCTGTTTATTGAAGGACGAAAGAGTTAAATTATGAATAGGTAGCGCAAAAAAAAATATCATTCTAAGTGAAGAAACTGGTATTTAAATTAACAAATTCTGTACATAAAAAAATATACATATATAATTGAACAATAATGTATAAATTTGAGGTCTGGATATAAAGGCACCGTTTTTAAAAAGTATAAATGCACCAGAAGCAGCCGAAAATTTGAAAATAAAACAATACAATAAATGTTTTCTTAATTTTAATTCCAACAAAAAAAATTAAATGTATTTCACAGATAAATAATTAAAATATAAATAATTCTTAACAAATATTTAAAATTTAATTTCAGTATTTAAATTTTTTGTTAATTAATAATCTTTAAAAATTAATTAAAAAACACATAGTCTTAAAAAATATTAAACTGTAAAAATATTATTTTCAATGCAGAAATTAACTTGAAAATTATTCACCACAAACCTAATGAAAAAAATTCAAGGAATTGAAACTAATAAGGATAAGCGTTATTAACGGTGTCAGTTCTAGAAAGGTTAAAATGCTTAATTCTGACTGATTTTAGTTAATAATCACACATATACTTTCATAAAAAAGGAAATAAGAAATGGAGAATAAAATAACTCTGATACTAGAATACGATTTGGATCCAATTATCCATATAAATAATAATGCTTTGTGTCGAATCTCAAACTTTATAATAACCACTTCAACTTAGATTAAAATAATAAAACAGTATTAAAATAATAAAACGTCAGTATTTGGATCAAATCAATGTTCAATTAACAGAAATACGAAGAAAAGAGAAAGTGGGACGAGCGGAGATATATTCATGAAGATGAATAAATGCATGCCACTTAGAGTGAAATACTATATATCTTCATATATAATATTTTACTCTAAGTGATCATATATCTATTTAAAATCTTTATACACTACCTACCAATAAGTATTTTGACACCTGTGACAGAAAAGGAAGACTAACTTTATACAAAATCAAAATTTAGTAGAGCCTCAACAAAAGCAATTACAGTGTGAACCCTCCGGGGCATACTTTCCACAAGTCTTTGTATTACAGCTAGTGGTATTTTCTTCCACTAGGCTTGGAGTAGGCATACAAGTTCCTTTACCGATTTTGGACGGGTAGTGCACCCCTTAATTTAGCGATCCAACTCCTCCCAGAGGCTCTCGATAGGATTCAAGTCTGGGCTCTGGGCAGGCCAGTCTATTCGATGAACTCTACTGGCACCATACCAAGCCTTTCTTAATCTCGGAAAATGACAACTGACATTGTCATCCTGAAAGTAATAAAGGTCCCAATCGCAAAACTGACACCACGTAGAAATCACATTGCCATCCAAAATGGTGCCGAAAGCATCGGCATTGAGTTCACAATGAATGGGGACCAAGGTTCCCAGACCATACCAGGAAAAACACCCGCAGACCATTATTCCACCTCCACCGAACTTGACTGTTGGCACAATACGTTCTGTCAGGAGACATTCTCCAGGCAAACACGGACCCTGTCATTCGAACGGTAAAGGGTGAACCTTGGTTCGTTACTCCAAAGAAACCGTTTCCACTAATCTACGGTTCAATTTCGATGTGCTTTGCATACCAATAACCGAGCAGTGCGACTGGATTTTGTGATCAAAGACTTATGGGCAGCAGCACGACTATGTAAGCAAATCAGATGTGCTTCCTAACCGATGGTATTCATTGAAACAATACAGGCATCCGGGTGCCTGTTGAAACACCTAGCGGATGAGGGCTATCGCTTGGGTGCAGTTCTTCCGAATTTCTCTAGAAAGCACTCGTCTGTCTCTATCTCCCAGTTTCGTTGGTGTGCCGACTCGGGGCACATTCCGACAATCAACAATCACTTTTTACTTCTTTATCACATTGGCCACTGTCGATTTTAGGTACTTCAGATCGCTAGATATGTCCCTTAAGGATCGGCCACAATTGTGATACCCGATAATTATACGTTTCTCGAAATCAGAGAGCTCCGAATTGCACGGCATCTTGTATGCGACTAATGCCGATGCTGTTTCCTAGACGATATACACCGGCGGAGGCCGTGACGTACCTCAGGACTGCTGATATCATCATTTGCATAGATGTCCAAGTACTTATAGGCAGACAATGTATAGGTGCAAGAGTATCCGAAAATTCATTTTGAATTTTGCGAATGCGATATGAATACACTTTCAAAAATATATATATCTGTAAAAAATTGTGTTTTAAGAAAATAAATGTGCAGAAAGACAACTACTTTGAGCTTAAAGAATGAAAAGCAATCTGCTAGATTTGAATTTCTTTATAAATATATTTTACATTTTTCTCGTTTAAAGCAAATAATAAATTATTATAACTTTTTCCTTATATTACGTACATAATAATGTGTAGGAAAGAAATTGTAACCTTAAAAATGTGGTGGAAATTTTATTCCGTTAGACACAACCATTTTGAGATTTCACGCGCAAATTTCCATATGAGAATAATCAACAAATTTTCCTATAAAAGAGAATATAATTGTTTCATAAGTACTCTATGGTTGCGTTTACATTTATGAATTATCTTGATTTTAATGTTTCAAATTTATCTAGTTAGATAATTTTTTAAGCTAAAAATGCTAAAAAGATTACATAAAAATATTAATAATAACTCACTCTGTAAATTTGATATGTCATAATATTTTAAGACATATCACTGGATATTTTTTTTCTTCTACTCTAACTGCTTTTAATCTTTGTTATTTATCCCTTAATTGCAATTTAAACAATTGCTTATTTAAACAGTGAAATTAAGAAAAAACGTCATCCACCATTTTAAAATGGTTAGAAAAAAATCTTTTACATTTCTTTAAATTTCAAAGGCAATAAAATATTAATGTAAATTCATATTAAAAATAATTAAATGTGAATTCATATTAAAATATTTAATTTTAAATAAATATTTAAAAATGAGAATATGGAATAATAGATACTAAAAAAAATCAGTTATATATTTTTGCTGTAAGCAATAATCGGATTATTGTAAAACTTTAAAAAGTAATCGGATTATGTTATGTAAGATTATAAAATGCTTCAATGAAATATTCAGTCCAAAATATTTTGATATTCGTAATATTTACATAAGGAAAAAATTCAAACTCACACAAGAATCAATAGTCAAATCTTTATATAAAAATAAAACTTAGTTTCCATTCTAAATTTTGACATTACATTTTAAACGATTCATAAAAATTTATCGATGTTTTGCTGAAGTATTTCATTAAATAAGTTATTGAAGAAAAAGATAATAATTAAGTTGTTAAACTCCTTAAGTCAGTTATTGAAGAATACTTATGGAAGATTAATTAAGAAGTAATTATAGACTTTGATGAACTTATATATATATATATATATATAAATTAAATAGAAAGTTACTCACCGTGAAAAAACAAGAGGTTGTAGAATTCTTCGACTAGAATGCTCAATTAGATATGTATGAGCTCTACAAAAATCAAAAAAGTTAAATCAGTTTAAAAGAAAATTAAAAAAAAAACAATATATTTATTCAGTAATTTTAAAAACATTTTTCAATGAGTCAAGCATTCAGAAACTCAATGTGTAAAAACTGATTTAAAAAATTTTTTGCCTTATTAGTTTGATTTAAAAAAAACATAAATCGATTTTTCCTCGGATATAAGTTCTGAAACAAATAAAAAATATAATTAGAGAATAAATAAAATTCTTAATATTTATTGAGACTGTGGTATCAACAAGGATTCAAGGAGTGGATTCTATTTACGTCTTGCAAAGAAATAATCCTAGCATACTGCCAAGCATCCACTAAGGCAGAATGGAATTCATCTCGTTGAGACAGACAGTTTATGAGTGAGCTGTGTCATTGTGTTACACCCAAAAAGATAAAGCCGAACAGATTTGGCAATTAAAAACAATAAATAATTTAAGATGATCATTAACCCTTTCGCGCCTATTGTCACTTATACGAGCCAGCAAGAAACACGTAGAAACAAGAAACACTGCCACATGCAACGTATTTATGACTCATTAAAAAAGGCTCGCTTAACCTAGAAATATAAAAGGTATTCGTTAATGCTTAACAATATTATTTATCCTTTAAAAATTTACAAAATCGAAAAGTGTCGAAAACTAGCTTTTCCCATTATCCTTTAAGAGTTTGATTTACTAGTATAAATTACATTTTATGAATAATACAATATTGTATGCATATATACCGGGGGTTCTAAAAGAAATTTCCGCTCTATAGTTACCGAACCGTATCAATCGAAAAGAAAGTTTAGATATAATTATTTGAATGTATGGGGTCCAGATTGATTTGAAATGATAAATATCACAGTTACGGTCACAGTGAGAAAGTTACAAAATTTTCTAACAGCAACACCAATTAATTTCGCGATCTTGTTACTGTAACTGAATTAAGAACTTATTATTAAATAGCAATAATTATGTATGATTATTTAATATTATTCAATACTACATTATTAGCTAACACCAAATATTAAACACATTACATTGTATTAAAATAAAGTAGTCTTGAATTTTATATTAAAATAAATTATAATAATTACAAAGCACTTTTTGAACTCGAAATTAAAAGTTTTAACAAATAATGAGTACTAAAATGCATAAGATATAAGTGAAACAAAAAAACTCTGAATATTTTATATTGTATTAAGAACAATGATTTTTCTAAGCCATTGTTTACTAAACTTTTTTCTGGAGACTTTGTTGAAGATAAAACACTTTTCTTGAATAACAAAACAGACTCTACTTGTTTGAAATTTCAGCATTAATTTCCTTAGCAAAAGAATTTTCATTTTTATTTGTTTTACAAGTTTAAAAGAAGTCAGATATAAAACTATTTAAATTAAACTTTTTTTTATTCTGGTAATCAAAATTTATTGCAATCTTAACAACATATTTTTTAACTATCGCCGAAAGTTTATGTAAAATATTTTTTTTTAAATTTTCTATTAAAAATTAAATTTTTTTATAAAAATAACAAAACAGATATTGCTTACTATAGTTATAGATTGTCACTGTGTTTGGAAAAATGATATTTACTTTTTAAGTACTTTGATATTTTATACAAAGGAAAAACATTTTTCTGAAAAATAAAAATTATTTTTCAGAAAAATAAAAAATCTCAAGAATAGTAGTGAACTTAATTCCAACACATTTTTTTTTTGGAAAAAAAAATATCAATGCAAAAACATATATGAAATGGAAAAAATTCAATTGTTAATAAAATAATAAATTGAATAAAAATAGGAAACTTCAATAACAGTAATAGGCTGACTCATTTTTTAGTGGAAAAAGACTTTCATTTGAGAAAAACGGATATAATAGAAAAAATGTTGCTTATAAGTAATATATAGTTATAGAACAGGAATTCTTTAGAGCAATATTGGACTAACAGTATATAAGAGAAAGAAAGGAGTAGGTGTTGCTAATTTCGTCATTCAAAATATATTAGAAACATAATTAATTGAGAAAAAACTTAATTATTTGCCAATTCTTCAAGAAGACAGTGAAGAACTGCTGTCAACTAAATTTTTTACCTATTTCTAAGTAAAACCTAACTATTGACTCGAAAAACATGCTTAATAAAAATAATTGAAATAGAAACTGAAGAACAATAGTATACGAAATGTCGACTCATTTCCCAGTAAAAAAAAATTAATTTTCAAAACTTATATACTGGAGGAAAACAAATTCAGTTGCTATAAGCATGAGAAAGCTCGAAAAAAATTAGATGGGTTAAATATGTACTCATTCTTTTGTAAACATGTACTATTAATATGAAAACGTTTATAATTGGGAAAAATTAATTTCTGATATAATATGAAAGATCAAGAACTTTCATGGGCTAAATATATTCTCATTTATTCGTGAAAAAAAGCTCTCAAATTGGAAAATATATGTAATAAAGAAAAAATTCGGTTGCTAACAAAATAGAAATAAAAAAGTTTAAGAATACGATGATGAGCTATATACTGAATTATTCCTCAGTAAAATAAGAAAATGAAAAGTAAAAATAATTGTGAAAAAAACACGATTGCTATAACAGAAAAAAAAGCTGAGGAACAGTGATGAGTAAAATATGTACTCATTTCTTTATAAAAGAATACTATCAATGCTAAAAGCATATATAATAGAGAAAACGTTTATTTGCTAACAAATTAAGATTGCTCAAGAACAGTAAGAGATAAAAGCTCCGTTGCTAAAAAAAAAAAAATAAAAATAAAGAACAGTAATGGGCAAAATATCCACTCATTCCTTTGTAAAGAAAGAATCTATGTCCAAAGTATAAAACAAAAAATGCAGTTGCTAATAGAATAAGAAAATTCAAGTTCCATTTTGAGTAAAATATTGATACATTCCTGAGAAAGAAAATTACATTAATAAAATTATTCTTCATAGAGAAAATTTCTTTTGCTAAACTTTCTAAGCCTCTTCTTCAGAGGTACACTTAAACTAACGCTATTTATTGGCACATGTTATCGAGTTACTTAACTTTTAGAC
>JAPDSC010018503.1:2012-14051 GCA_026290005.1 Latrodectus geometricus
AGTTGCTTATGCAGCACTTTATCTAACTGTTGCGTTTTTGAAATCAGAAAAAATCTCAAGCACAAATGTTGACAAACGTTTGTAAGGGAAGCTGAAATGTACTTTCCGTTTCCAATTATTCAAGAGTGGCTGGTATAGAGCACGGAACTCTCCACTTCGGAAATCTCTATTCTACCTTGCTAAGTTAAAATTTGTAGGTTGTTATAAGGCAATTTGGTTATGAGACACAGCAGTTATTCACTGTGCTTTTTCATAGATACAATTTTGTGATTGCGTGACGCAAGTGAAAAATAAATGGTGAAAACCAAATAATTTACCACTGTATTCTTTATATCCTAAACACACACACACATGGTTAAATGAATGGTGCATTTGTATGTAGAAAAAAGAACTACGGTACTGTTTTCAAACCCTCAATAATGGTTGATATCAAGAGCTAAATTGTCTTGTCCAGAAACAACAATCTCAACGCTAGCCCACGGTGATCCAAAATAAATTATTTTACAAAATCAAATTTTGTTAATACTTGAATCTTGGATTTCTCTTTTATCGATATTTACAGATATAATATTATTGAGATCACAATTATCTTTTGCTGGCTGTGAATTTAAGGTTTCAAGCGGGGATTAATCTCAAGAAAGAAATTATGTATTTCACAAGGTTCCTATATCCTAATGCTATACAACAGAAAACCCTAATAGTATTATTTCAAATATTTAAATACTTTTCATGAGGTCGTATAAGTTATGGTTTGCTATAAATATTTCTTCTGCTCATTGTAAATATTGAAATATTATTCAATTGTTGTAAGAACACTTGATACTCTCACATTGTGGTATCACATTTATTGTCAAGTGCATGTTGCTATAACCACTTCTGAACTTATTATTAATATCGTGTCTTATTGAATGCTTCTGAAAGCACATGAACCTACAAATAGTTAAGGAACAAAGCAACGATATGAAAAATGACATACATGTGAGATTTGAAGGCATAGGTGTCTCTGTCTACTTATGTACCCAAATAAAGCTTGTTATGAATGTTATGTTTCATTGAATTCTTTCGAAAGCTTGTGTGATACTCTCATTTCCAAATAATTTATGAGATTGTATAAGTATTATAGATATTTAAAGAATTTAACTCAGAAATGACCTTATTTAATATTTATTACATTAAAATGATTTCTCTTGACATCTCTAACAAATTTATATCTTCTAAAGAATATTGTTATTTAATAAAACAATCGGAAGCATTGAACAACCTTTAATGATTACTTACAAATTTGTACTCATTCCAGACATCAAAACAAATTTATTTGATAAAGGAGATCATCAAATAAATGTGTTTGTATTAAAATTTACTTTGAAATAACATTTTTAAGGAACACAAGGATTAATTTAATTTAATATTTTAGTCTCTTAACCATTTAAATTTGTATATCTGATTAAAGCATACTCTCAATTAGACAACAATGAAATGAAAGTTCTCCTCTTAAAAAAAGCTTATATATATATATATATATGCTTCAAAACATTGAAAAAATATGCACTTATTGTATATTTTATTTATTCTTATGATATTATGATTTGAACTGTGTAAGAGTTTTAACTATAAAAATTATTTTCAGAAATCGCATGAGAACCAAAATCTAATAATATTTTTATATTCATGCGATCAAAGAAAACTTCCGAATTCATTTAACAATGATAATGTAATATTTTTATATTGGAAAACAACATAATAAAGAAAAAAGAAGCATAATAAGTGAGATTAATCAAATAAAAAGGAGTGCTATAAAGGAGATTTAATTTCACTTTAAATGGCAGAGAGTCTATTCTACTATTCAATTTAAATATACATTACGCTGGTAATATTCATAGAAATTTTTGAATCGCTTAATGTTTTTATATGGATTCATGTTAAAAAAACAATATTCCTAATTTCTGCAATAAAATTTTACGTATGTTTTAGAAAAATAATTAACTATAAGCTTTCAAATTTGTCGATTGTCCCGTAAAATATGAGGAATCTTAAATTATAAAGCAGCCTTCAGTTTTTTTATGGTAAACACAATGTATAATCTAAGCTTTAAGGTTACAGTAAATTTAATGCATGTACATCTCCTCTTTTTATTATATTTAATTGAATTAAGAAATTTTAGAGCAAATCACTTTTATTAGGAAGTTACCCGACTGAATTGAATAGCTAAAACAAATATCATCAAAACGTTTTATCTTCAGTACAATAAACAAGTATACAAACACAATAATAAACGATGAAATACCATTGTCATTTTTTTTTATTTTTATGTCTGTTTGTTTTCCTCTATTACTTCCTTCTGCATAACTTTTTTTATTGTCTTTTATTTTTTTTATAGTTTACTGCTTTAATAACTTTCATTTTTTATGTAATTCAATACTCATTTTCTCAGAGAATTTTTTTGCTTAAAAATATTTCATTAGTCAATCAAGGTGAAATTATAAATTATAATGCTCTCATACTATGCCGTGTAATTTATTTTAAAATTTTCAGTTGCTACTAGTAAAAGTTAGATTGCATCGAAATAATGATTTTTCCAATCTTATAATTGAACCACCTGTGATTAAGACATAGAATTAAATTTGGAATGAAAAGATCACAGATTCAATCATGGTCTATGTTAAGCGATGTGAAATATTAGTTGTTATTATGCTGTCTGTATGCTTGTTTGTCAGAGTTGTGCTTTGACACCACCTACTGATCCGAATAACGGAAATACAAATATTCTAAGACATTTCAATACCCATTCTTTTGCTTCCTCAGAGGACTTTTCATAGATATTTACATGTCACAAGGAAGAAACTTAGGTCATATTCACTAATTGATATGAAGGAAACCCGGAAATTTCTACAGTATCCAGATGTGCAGTCAGAAAGCTAACGCGCAACATTTACCTTCCGTTATTCAACAATAGCTGGGATTGAATCCAGGATTTTTCAATCGGAAGAATGTTGTATTTGGATTTAGTACTTTTCGTAGACAGTAACGACTTGTGGCATTTTGTGACCAATTTGTTAGTATCATTTCTGCACATTTCATAGTTAGCGTGATAGCATCCCATATACAAGTGGCACAATAGGGAAAACTAGAAAAATTACCCTGTAAAACGTATATGAAGGAGGCAGAAGCATAACACAAAACTTGCGTTGGCCAATAGAGGCTAGAATTGAATTTGAGACCTTATATTCTAAAAAGAGTTGTTCTATCACTACGTCTTGGTGAGCCCTGGGGTGTATGTTTGGATGTTTTGGAGGATTTTGCTTTTAGAAAAAATCCATAATTTATGAAAAGTCCTCCCAAAAGGTTAATAGTTAGTGCATGCCAGTGGAAGTCTTATTTCTGTTAAATATGTCAGGCAACCTCTTTTGTGGTGGTAAAAATTTCATAATACCAAGATTTGGAATGTGCCGCACACCCTGTTTGGCGGTTAGAGTACCTGACTACGGATGAGGAGGACCTGTGTTCAAATCCCGGCTCGGGCATGGATGTAATTTCTCTTTCTCTCTCTGTGTTTCTTGTCCTTTCCTCAGATGATGGATGAATGTGGTCCGCCCTGTAAACGGGTTTGTGGTGGTGTGGCGCGGGCGATGCTACTCGTACCTCCGTGATTTGGTTCACAGGTGCCCACCGGGTAACGATAAAATGAGTAGCAGTTTCCGGCCTTTTTGTGGCAAATGGGTTAATTATTCAAGGGTGCCCACCATTAGAAACAAAAAAAAAAGATTTGGAAAGTAAGAACCAGTAAGGATTTCAAACACTAATTTGACATCCCCCAATGGACAGCTATCTTGCAACTGTCTTTAAAGACAGTTGCAAGACACTGAATCTACTCCGTTCTACATAATATTTCCTAGCAGGGTTTTTCATAGGCAGTGGGCTATATTCACATGTCAGAAAGAAGAACAAAAAAATAAAATAATATAAACTTAATATAAATAAAATAATATAAACTCCCAGGGATTAGCACCAACAGAGTTACATACGGAAAACAAGAGCATTACACACATCTCTCACTTTCAACAGGGATTGAACCTGGTACATCTCGTTTTGAGAACGATGTTCTGCTCAATACTATAATAAGCATATTCTCATCCAATATTAATCAAAGTAATAAGAACGTTGTGCTTTTGCTTATGGCTTAAACTCCAAATGTGGTAATGTGTAAATAGGTGCTTGAGATTTTCTTCATGTGTATGGACCATTAACTATCAAAAACCTTCCTGAAAGGTAAGAGATAAACTTTACAATGTACGAATACACTACAATGGTTTTCAGATATATGACTCTTTATTAAAAATATTGTTCTCTATATTACATTGTCATAATTGTTTTGCATAAAATTGTATTTCAGTGATAAAATTATCCATACTATAATATATGCCATTTCAAAACTTAGCTGTCAAATTTTCTGTTATTCGAGAAACTGAAAGGGAATTTTCTTCCAATAAATTATGAAGTGCAACACTATTACATACATAATGTCAAAATTACTTGCATAGAAATGTAATCAACCAGTGTTCATCCTGTCAACATTTCACTCAATGATAATCAATGCTTCTACTCGTCTTAAAATTATCTTAACTAATTTGTTAACTGCTAAAATAATGCCGTATAAAATGTTAAAAAATAAGCTATATTTAATATGTACTTCTTAATTTAATATGATATTTTTAATTCAAATTTTTTAATTTAAAATGTGTTTTATTTAAGTAAAATAAGTGTATATATAAGAATTATTGTATTAAGATGAGTTTAAAAATTTATTTTTATATACGTAATTGATTAAATGTTTTAGTATTTTCAAATAATTTTTTTCATTTTTTCTTCCATGAAAAATTTTATTTGTTTTGGGTTAATTTAAAGTTATTAAAGTAAAGAGTTAACATATATTTGAATTTAAAAGTTATACCCTTCAAATTTTTATGCCAGGAAGTATTGAGTCTAGCACAAGTTCGTTAAAAATTGCTTATTGCTCAAATTTATTTTTCATTTTATTAAATAATTTAATACTTAGTCCATTTTTAATGATTATTAAAATATAATTAATAATATAAATATATTTCATAGTGCATGTGAAATTCTAATAGGCAGGAAGTATGCTTAAAGTAGAATAACTTTTATGGGTTTGTTTTCGAATATAAATATAAAATTAGCATCTGGTAATTTTATGTAACCGCGAAATTGCTTACAAGTTAGCACATAAATAACACTTACTAAAGCAATCACTTTCGACTCAGACAACATACTCTGCGTGTTTTTATTTTTATTTTTTATTTTTTTGTCTTCGGACGGGTTAGAGGCACTTTCGAGGTAGAAAGCATTCCCTAAGGTAGGAACAAAAATTTGTTGACCTTCACGAACGCACAAGTTTTTCTTTTTTTTCTTGATGTTTTTATTCAAGGCCCTTCGCAATAGATACGGACAAGGCATGCCAGCTCCAGAGTGACTCTCTTGATCTTTGGTAAGCTTCGGATGAAGAGGATCGTGATCATTTTCCCTTCGGAAGAATCTCTTGAACGACATCTGTCCACTTGTTGAAGATGAAGCCGGCTTTGTTGACGTTGGGGTTATTGCTATGCGGTGTGGTACTTCTTGCTGAAGCGGATGGAAATGGAACTGAAGAGGAAGTTGAAACTTTTGAACAAACCGAAAAGAAATTTAAAAGTAATGTGGGGAATTTGGTGAAGAAGATGTTGCCTTACCTCATGAGGGGAGGATCAGATGCCAAGATATCTGGAGCTTGCACGTCAAGTATCATGAAAATAATTGGTGGAGTGCGTCAACTTAGGGAATGGGCTGTGAGATGTAAGTGAATCTTCATTCATTATTTACTGATTACTACTATGATTTTAAAATAAATATATCTATTTAAAAATATATTAATTGAAAATATTGGGTTGTTCGGAAAATTATTTTTTTATAGGATAATAAAAAACGTATAGCGAATAAATATTTTATAGAATTGTATATTGGCATTCTTAGTCCAATACATTTTACCACCTTTCTGATCGTAGCGTGATTTCATGCTCATAAAATTGTTGGTTTTAACCAGCAAAAAATTAATTCAAGGGGAAAAATGAAATGATTTTCCCCTGAATCAAAAATTAATTAATTTTGAAATAAATATTTATTTAAAAATATATTAATTGAAAATATAAGGTTTTTCGGAAAATTATTTTGTTTTATATGATAATGAAAAACGTATAGTGAATAAATATTTTATAGAATTGTATATTGTCATTTCTAGTCCAATACTTTTTACCATCTTTTTTATCGTAGCATGATTTCATACTCATAAAATGGTTGGTTTTCACAACCAAAAAACTGATTCAGGTGAAAAAAACGAACGGACTTTATTAGCAACCCAATAATGAAAACCAAATAAGACGTTTTTCTTAAAATTTATATTTTTTCAATTAATAGCTGAATAAAATTTGCTAGGAAATATTCATAGAAATTAACTAAAGGTAATTATTTAATAAATATTTATTTTTATAAATTTATTAGAATAGTAATACAAATTTAAGATATTAATAAATTTATGTTTATTTCAATTGCACTCTAATTAAATTCAATATAATCGTAGAAATTAATTAAATGAATAGATATTTAATTTTTTAGATTTTTTATAGCATTTTATATATTATAGAATAGTTACAGTGAAACAGCACAGTTAACAGTTTCATTCATATCTTTTAAAATATAAATCAATATTTTATAAACATTTAAAATATTTTTTTATGGTTATGCAATAAATTTCATCAAAACTCAAATTATTGAAGGAATTTCATCACTAGAAACAATCAATAAAAAAATGAAAATGTGTTGATAAAGTTAAAAAAAATAAAATTTAGAATTGAAACTCAATTTTCTTAGAAAGACTCTCTTCTTTTATAGGAAGTTTTATCTTAAATAATATAAAATCAATTTTTATAACAATAGAAGCTGAATAATTAAAAGATATCGAATAAAAGAATTTCACACGTTAACATTAAAATCTAAATATAGTTGTTCGTTTACTTATTTAATGAAAACTTGAAATTTCGTGGAACAATTCATGAAACATATTTTAAAAAGATTATTATAACACAAATATTGATAGGGAGGAACAGAAATTTTCTCTTATATTATGATTATTCGAATACATTGTAATTTCAAATATTATGTAAACCTCAGAAATCAATTAAATGAATATAGCTAAAATATTTATTTATTTTTATAACTTTATCAGAATAATAATAAATTTTTGGTACAACAAAGAAGTTTTGATAATGAGAAACCTGTTATTAATGTGTTTTAATATAAGAATCTATATTTTAATGCAGAAATAAACATATCACATTACAATATATCTTAATAATTTAAATGACTTTAATAAGAATAAAGATTTAAACTGTAGGCCTATAATTTTAGCTCTTCTAAAGTTGAATGCGCATTACAAATTTGAAATATTTTTTTAAATTTACCAAACCACTGAAATGTGTGTGAATTCGTTTTTTCATATATAACTTTGCATGTAAAATTTTAAAACTATTAATATAAATTCCTTATTAGGCTAATTTAATAGATATAAAAAATTAAAAATCTGAAATTTTTCTTCAAATTGTAACTGAAAAATTCTTAGAAAAAATTATTTTCTATATGGAAACTTTTGATATTAAATAAATAGTATAAAAATTATCGTTATAGTAATAAAAATGCAATAAAGAAAAATTAAAATTCTGCACATTCACATTGATATCTAAATCAAATATCTATTCAATTACTTATTTATTGAGTCTTTAAATCTTTTCGAAACTTTACTATAAATAACTAGTAAAATAATATTTAATAACTAATAAAATAATTTTTAATTTAAAATTAAAATAAAGCAAAAACGTTTTAGTTAGCAAGGAAAAATGTCCTGTAAACCGTATATACTTTATAAATACATAGAACTTGAAAAGCGTTAGATACAAATGGTAATTCCAAATCAATACGGTTTTAATTGTATTAATAATAATTTGCATTTATTGTATCAAAGCATCATATTTATGACTAACATGATAAGAAGAAAACAAAGTACTTACTCTGGAATTCTATTAGTGATTTAATTTTTATTCATTATTAAATTTTATAAAAAACGAAGTTTAATCAAAAACTGGTTTATTATTTCAAGTTTTGAACATCTTATGGTAAACTCATTATCATAGAAATGTAGGGGCATGGTAACCGCAGATAATCTGAGTCCTTATAAAAAAGAACAAATCAACGAAAATACGCATTTGAAAACGCATTTGAGCAATTTATTAACATAAGAGATAACATAAGCACATTTATTACTTGGGAAATAATTAAACTATTGACATATAAGAAATTTAAAGATTTACTTTTTATGAAAAGAATTCACAAAAAATTCTGTATTTTTTTACTATGAAGTAGTTAATGCTTATTAGTCATTAAAGATATGGAATTTAGATATAGTGGATGATCTGAATCTTTTAAAATTATAATCTTTAGAGGATAATTAAGATTTTAATGCATACATATGTATATAATAATATGGATACATATGTTAACTTCATAAATTAATTATTAATTATTGTATAAAATAAATGATACATCTGTTAATTTATTAAATTAGATCAAAGAATAGTTTTATCAATGCAGGTGAAAAACAGGCAAATTTCATCGAATTAAAAATTATAAAAATTTATAAAAATGCAAATAAATTTAAACGCACATAACAATTTAAAAATCAGTTAGCAAACATTTTTTTACATCACTTCGAAAATTATACAAAATTATCAGTTAAGAACTTCCTTTAAATCATTTAAGATATTTCTCATTTTATATTTCACTTAGAATATTATTCAAAATTGTTGACATTGAAATAATGAAAGAAACAATTTCAGAAAATAACAAGAATAAAAATTTTCGAAAGCAATTTACTTGCTCTTGCCCTAATTCAGACAGATTACTGCAATCTTTTTTGGAAAATATTTTTTAATTACTTTAAAGAAGTGAATATCTAATGTTAAGTGAAAGGTCTCTTTTATATTGTTAAATATTCTTTACATAAACGTTTAAACAATAATATATGTAAATAAAACAAGTAAAATATTTTTTTAGATTTCAATAGCGTAATGTTTATTTTATCTGATAAAATGCATTGTCATATGAATTGTAATTTTATGTAAATTATTAAAATCCAGTTTTGAATAAAACATTTAAATAATTGTGAAATTTTTCTAAATAATCATCTGAATAACATTATTTTATTCCTTAATATTTGATTCATTTTTTAGAAAAATCTATCGATTTCAAATAAAATTAAAATTAGTTTTTCTTAAAATGTTTATTCATTATTTGAGAAGATGGGTTATTTTATTATTTTTAAAAGAATTGCAAGGTACAATCCTTTACTTTATTTTTCCTAATTATTTTTTTTCTTATAAATTGCTTATTTACATGCATCTGATGTCCTCCAGAAAACATATTTAACCAACAATTCTTGTTGTTTCGATTTCTTTATTTACTTTCAAATTCTTTTCATTTACTTTATCAAAAAGTTCGTATATAATACGTCACAGAAAAAACTCAAAAAGTTAAATTTTTATTTTCAATTTACAAATTTGAATCTAGCCAAATTGAAGAAATACAAGTTCATGCTACATATAATTTCATTACATGAAAAAACTAAATTAAGCGTTTCAGTTCAGTGATTTTATAAAAGACATGATGTAAAAATTTTGCATTTTAAAAATATATTTGATAGATATAATTGAAAGCATTTCATTACTATAATTTGTAACAGTTTTCAATATTTTTATAGATTACTTTATAATTATTGCATGAGTACTTATTTCTATAGAATTCTAATTCTATAGTTTTCTATTTATGTCGCATCAATGTATATGTAATTATAAATTTAAATTTCTTGAAAAACTGAAATATATCTTCATAATATTAAGAAAAGTAATCTATAAAAAAGTTGGAAAAGCAAAAAAGACAATTGTGCTTTATCTATTGCAGTTAACAAATTCAGTAAGTACACTGATAATTCGTCACAAGCAAGCATTAAAAAAAAGCTTTAAATTTAAAAAATTAAAAATGTATTCTGTTAAATTTCACCTAGAAAAGAAATTATTTAAATTTTGTTTCAAATATTTTGAGTATCTGTTTTTATATCAGATGATAAATAGTTAAATTTTGTCTAGAGCTCTTGCTTCCCTACTTACAATGAAATTCCTTTGTATTTATAATTTGCAAATCATCCCAACTGACAGCTACGATTTGTAATTTAGTTAAATGTGTGTTTCTTGTTCTGTTCTTAAGTTCAAAACTTTATTGATTCACTACCTATCGCAGGTATGAATGTTTATATCTATTAATATTTTATCCACTTTAGGAGATCTTAATTGAATCAAACCTCTTGCGTTTCGTAAAATTAACAATTCATTTACGTATTCGATAATAAATAAGAGCACTAATTATAACAAAAAACTTTTCATATTGGGAATTTTATTTCACAAATATTCTGTTGTGTAATGAAATACTGGTAAGGTTCTCGTCTTCGTATACATTATATATATATATATATATATATATATATATATATATATATATATATATATATATATATATATATATATATATATATATGTCATCCATACCGCAAAAATTCTTTTCGTTTTAAAATTTATCGTGTATTCTGATAACTCAGTACATTCGTGGCTTATTTTTTTTATACAAGCTGTTTTATTTTCTTTTTCAATATGATTTATTCTTCTTTCAAAAAATTATATGCTTTCTAATAATTTAACATGTGATTTATAATTTGTATACTTTTAAGTGGGTTTTTATTTATTTGTCACACTTTTATTTTTTAAAAATATAGAATTCATTTCAATAATTTAGTTTGTTTAACACTTTGACTGCTTATCACATGCTAGCGCGTGGCTTGACGCTATCGCCGAAGACCCAATCGCAAGAGGTGCGGTGATGTCTCAGTAGCCAGTCACGCGCTGGAGCGGGAAAATCCACATCTGATTGTTCCTTCTCTAGTTCATTTGGCATTGCTTGCAGGGTATTTCTGCTGGTATTGGCATGAAGTAATGATTAGAAACGATCTGTAAATATTTAATTTACAGATATAAAATAATCATATTTCATTAATAATTTTAAATCAAATTTCCAATAATTAGTATGTTGGCTTCTGGGTACAGTCTACTTCGATGTCAAGGCAATAACTATCAACCCCATCTCTAGATACTAGCAGACAATGTGTTAAATTAATTCATTACTACACCCTCATTCTTCAACATTTCCAGTTTAAAACTTGATATTTATTCATATAGTTTTGTATTTTTATGGTTAATTCCCTTTATTTTATATTATTCCGCTTTTTTCTGCACAAATCTTAATTATAGTTTCTTTATAGTTTGATTTCATAAAGCGTAATATGAGTTTATTGTTATTATTATTTTTTTTTAAATACACATATCGACGACTATTTGTTGATTCAATACTACTTAAAATTTAATAAGGTTTTGAATTATTATGATGAAAGCTTAATAAAATCATTGACTTTCTTAGATTTCAATTAATAAAAAGATTGAGAAACCAATGTTTAATTTGTTTATTTTAAGTAAAAAATGTGTTATTTCGATGATATGTGTTGAAAATAATTATTTCCGCATGTTCATCTCTATTGTGGTTACTTTCAAATCAAAGCATCCTTTTTACATTTTTATTTAATGTATTAGTAATTTTGAAAAACTTCCTTATAAGTTTTCTTTTATACGATATTCCAATAACTGTTTAGATAATAAGTTTTCTTCTCCATTGTTATAATATTTTAAAACATCTGGTAGATGTAGAAAGATTTTTATGAAATATTTTTGTCAGAAATAAATAATGATTTGTTTGACACTTCTGAATATCGAAATGTAAACTTTGAGTGCTGAAATACTTAACTAAAATTTAAAAACATTGCACAACATTCGTTTTGAAATCAAA
>JAPDSC010018503.1:38369-71747 GCA_026290005.1 Latrodectus geometricus
CTGAATAAGTTAGTATAATATTGTGTTATTAGTATAATAAATTGAAAGAAATATTTTTTTATGTTTGACTAACGAATAATAACTTGTAATTTTCTTATATACTTAAGTAAATAGTTTTCTAATCTAAAAAATAGAATACTGATTTATTTTTCAAAATGCATAATGCTTAAAATTCTGACAGTTTAATATATATTTTCAAAAATATTAAGTTTCTTAGTCTAATAACAACAAAGATATTTTAGATTTTTGTGGCTACGTTTGCAAATATATTTTTAATTGATTTATTTGCCTTTTTTTAATCTAGGGCTGTAACAATTACTTACAATGCTTGGCGATTTGTTCCAGAAAATGGCAAAGTTAATATTCCTATTCTTAAAATATTTCTTCAGAGATATTTCAGGTAAACATAACTTTTTTAAGATGTTTTCACTTTTTAATTTATGCAATTTTTTTCTATTTTATATTTCAAACATACTTATTTACGAGTAACGTAACAAGTATAAAATATTGAATGTAATTTATAGATTTTACGTAATTTTTATAATGTTTATATCCAATATAGGGATTTACTATTATAACCCTCAGTTGAATAATAAAAGTCTACAATTAAGGAACATATGTAGGTTAATAATTAAGAAGCTAGGCAATCATTTTAAATTTAAAACCTCATTGTTAATAAGGAATGAGTTTTAAATATTTTTAAATCATTAAAGATGATTTTATTTGAAAAATAAAAATATATGTAGTTAGGATACTGCTGCCAGCATATTTTGTGATCTAAGACACTGACCATAGACAATTGCTTTATCTCTTGTTATTTTGATTCACTTTGAAACAAAAAAAAAAGCACACTCCCCTAAACTACCAAGTTACCTTACGTAATGCTATTAAATAATCAAAAGATGATTTTAATATCCACACATACTCACTCAACAAGATGGTGATTAGCTGGGTCAGCTAGCTATAGTTTTCAAACATGAAATAATAACACCTTTATTAATAGGCAACGCTTCTCCAAAAAAAGAAAAGGAGCTTTGTTATTTGCTTTTATAATGTTTTATCCTAAAAATATATATTCTCTAGTATTTTTCATGCAAGTTTTACATATAATGCATAATTCAAATCCATGATACTTATTTCTGTTCTTTAAATGATAGCCACAAATGTTATAGTAACGCAATAATAAAATCTATATTCACATACAAGTAAAATAGAATATTTTTTTAAAATAAGAATTTTTTATTATCATATGCAATCTTTTTATGCAGCTATCTGAGTTTTGATATTTCTACGAAAATGTCTTTACTGCTTATACATTGTTTATTTACGCGGCTTTATTATTTTTATCCATATTTAATTCATATCGGTTTTTAATTTTTATTATTATAAACTGCAAACTTAGAAAAATACATATATATGCAATCACATTTTTTATAACAATTCCAAAGATTAATCTCAATATAAATGTTATTCGAATTTGGTATAAAAACTTATTTATTTTTTTCTATAATTTTTTCTATTTCTCAATTATCAATATTTTAAAGATACAACTAATAACTAAAAACATAACAAACTATTAATTTCATGAATTTTTTTTATTAGAATGTCTGCTGCTCAATTGATAACAATCTGTTTGTTTCTTCTGATGCCAATTTATGGATCTGGCCCTTTATGGCAAGCTTACACAAATGAACCCTTAAAAAACTGCAGGAAAAACTGGTGGCTAAATTTCCTCTACATAGGAAACTTTTTCAGCTCTCAGGAAATTGTAAGTAATGATGTTCGAATCTTTAACACAGCTAATAAAATATTGGGTATTTAATTACATATATTTAACAAAAATATGTCTACATGAAATTCTTATTCCTCCAAAACTACAAATTTAATAAATTGAATATTTATGTAATTATTAATATTAATAAATAATGTAATTATCAATGAGAAATTTTAAGAAATTTTAGTCGCTTTTTAGAAAAACAATTAAATAAAATCAAAATTAAATTGTTGAAAAATCATTTTAGTGAATAGAATTTATGTATTTCTACAGTTTATTTTAAATAATTTTCAGAACTTAAAATTAAAACTTTTCTTAAAAATGAAAATTTCAAAAATAAAAAAATTAAATTTTATAAATCAAAAATTATAAAAAAAAATTATAATATCAAAAATAAAAAAAACTAAATTATAGTTTAAAATTTAAATATTTTGAGCTGTTTTCTATTAATTTTTCTAGCATATTGCTAATTCTAAATGTATATTAATTTGTTTATTAAAAATTTGCATTGTATTAATTTATCTTCTTACTATTTATTACATAAAGATAATCAATAATAGCTTATGTTGAAAATCCTTTTAAGCACATGGATAGTACTTCTTAATTATCATTTTGGAAATTAACATAAATATTTAAAAAAATTCTGTCTTAATTTATAATTAAATTTATATTTTTATAAGCCATTCAAGTTTATCATGAATATGATCCTTTTAACTAATATTTATTTAAAAATATTATAAAGTTTAAAAGAAAATAACGCACTTAATTCGTAAATTTAAAATACTGTTTAAAACATATACATAGTCTAATACTCACTTTCTGAAATTACCCCAATTCATTTTACTATCCGGAATCAAAATTTTCAAGCACTGCCTCTTAAACAGGATAATTATACTTTTAGTAGCTAGAGCTGTTGAAAATTGTAATAATTCATATCGTAACATAAACTGTAATCTGTTGTTGTTTTTGATGACACTTGGCAACGCCAAGCCCGTCCGTCGGAGACTAGGCGAATGAAGTCAGAGGAAGCATCTTCCGTTTTTCAATAGAGCGCCCTCATACGAAGGTGGAAGTACTACTTTTGGCTCACAGATGGCAGCACCATCTGTATCTTCAAATTTAGAGATTGAAACCAGTGAAGACCCAAAGCCTGACTCCAACCAGAGGTATTCATTTGTAATAGGAACATGGAGGACATTGCGACCCGACAGATTTTATGCCCCAGTCACCATTAATGAACACGTCGAATCTTCGGCTAAGCCGGGATTCGAACTCACCACCTTTTGGTAACGAGAACGACGCCCTAACCAACCAGGCCACCGCCGCCCCCTGTAATCTGTAAATTGTGCCGTTATCTTCTGTATAATTATTAAGCATAAAAATACTATTTTACGTATAAAAAAAAAACATGATTCATCGCTTTTTTTATAATAAATAATTTTTTTTTCTAATTTGAAATAATGTGTTGTTTATGTGAGAGAAATGTTGTTTTTATGAGAGAAAATAGTATTTTTGTTGCTAAGAATTTAGTTGAAAATTGTGAAGTGCTTATTGATAGCCAAAAGCAACTTGCAAATATGATGTAAGCGCTACGAGTTATGATAATATATTTAACTATGTAGTATATCAGCATACCTACATAAAGGATACTGATCTGTACTGTTTTTCTTACTCGTTAAACGTAACAACCCAAACTTATGAACCGCAATCAAATGATGAAATTGAAAGCAAAGCTGATTTGTTTTTTTTAAGTTACACCGTACCAACAAAGGTATAATAAGAAGCCACAAATATTTTAAATTTATGGATTTCCTCAATATTACAGATTTCAGATCAGGTCAGGTATCGAACCCACTATTTACCGGACATGACAACAAATCGCCAATTAAAATATACATTAATAAATATGTAAGCAAATATCTTTTTTAAAAGCAATTTTTTTTATCTATTTAGTACGTAGTGTTCCGAAATTTTTTCGCGTCACATGTTCTATATTTAATGTTTTATTTGATCCACTTGATATTTGCATCTGACCATGAAATAAAAACATATTTTAGAACAATTAAAAACCATGTTGAACTGAATAGTTAGTTATCTAAGAAAATTAATTGTATGCATTTAATTTTTAATATTTCCACAGAAATTCTGTTCTACTCCATTCGAGTGAGGGAAGTTTATATGATATCAAATTTAATTTTCTTTAAGCATCTCAAACTGGCAGCATAATAAGATATGATATTCAGGACACGAAATTATACAATTAAAAAAGCTCTGTTTCACTCTTTAATTAAGAATTTTCAAATTATTTGAAATAAATTCACTGATATGAATTTTTCCCATTTTAGTGTTTGTATCATACATGGGTGTTAGCTTTGATCATGCAGCTTACAGTTTTAGGCCTCTTCATTGTTTGGCTTCTCAGCAAGTAAGATAAATATATTTTAATATCATATCAATTATATATATTTAGGAATAAGCCTTTCTTGCATTAAATTTTTTAAAAGGATGTAAAATTTTGGTAATATGATGGTAATGGAAATATATTATCTACATTTCTAGGTCTCATCGATTCGGCATTCTCACCATGGTAATAGTTATCATAGCGGGAATAATAGGTGTTGGAGTCATGACAGTTATTCATGACTTACCTGGAGGATTGGCTTTCTTTATGCACAGTATTCGGTACGTACAATAAAATAAAATAAATGGAAAAATTTGAAACGAAAATAAAATTATAATATGCACCAATTTTTAGAGTTTACAAAAAATTTTTAAATATTAAATAAGTGATTAAAAAATTATTTGAAAATAAAAAACATTCAATTCTAATTTTTTTTTTTTTTTTTTTTTAAGTAGTTTTGAGAAAAAGTAAAAAATAAAAATAACTTGCTTTTATTTTTCTTATGATGAATATTCAATGACTTAAGATAACCTGAAATTTTTAATTTTCGTTTTGTCAACTAATTATTTGATATTTTTCTTGGTTAATGAATGTTCAATAACTTAAGAATGTTTATTTCAAATTTGACTGCTGTTATATAATTAATGGGTGTTTTTCTCTGTGATGAATGTTCAACTTAATATAAATCAAAATATATATTAATTTTCTTATCATGGTATAATTAGATTATACATTTTGTATTGACGAATATTCAACAACTTATTATAACTTAAAATTTTTGATTTTTCTGTGGTTATATTATATTTTGTTAAACACAAGAGTGCTTAAAAATGTTAAATTTATACACAAGTAATGAATAAAATTCGAAGAAACTAACAGAAAACTCATTACTCAGACTTGTTAACTTTGACATTAAGTCCTTGATATCCTTAAAACCGAACTCCTCAGATCTGTTCCTTAACCCCCCTCCCCCTTTTATCTTGTGATATCAAAATAAAGAGAGAAAGTTCATGAAACTTAAAAATATTATATACTTATGTCCACAATTCAGAAAACATTTTTTCTTTATATTTTATATTAATGAATAAAACTGATACATCTTCTTTCCTATATCCTTTCAATAGTACTATCTTTCCTATATACATATACTTTCCTATATACTATTCCTATTTCCTATAAATAGCTGATTAGCATACATCAAAAAAGAAATATTGTTTAATAAAATTTACTTATAAAATATAGGTGAAATCTGTATTTAAAATATGTTTGAAATTATTCTCCTAATTTGAAAAAAGTGTATTGCCACGTAAATATAATTTTTGTGTAATTTCTGGTATATTCAATATTAGCAATTGATACTTATGCTTCAACAATCTTGTAAGATCTCCCACTATATGAAGGCTGTTGTTCAAGTTACTTTTAATAAGTAAACCGGTTAACTTTATTAAAATAGTCTTTTTATTGTCACTTAACTTTTATTAATGTGCCATATTTTGTGAATAAAATAAACTTCTTGATAATAAATTTAAGTTATTAAATAACTTTGAAAATCAAGATTTAAGAAATCTATTACTAGTATAAACGACAAGCAAATTATATATATAATAGGCATTCTTGACTATTCTATTTATCATAACCAATGATTCCTTTAATCGACATAAGGAAATCTTGTTTATTAATATTAAAAATATCTGATGTCTAAAATTTTTGAAAACTATGAAAACACTTTTTTAGTTACAAACTGTTAATAACAATAATAATAATAGTTTATTACAATTTTTAATTATATCTCTAATTATTGTGTGTGTGTCAACGTGCATGTATGCGCATTATGCCGAAGAAGACTAAAAGAAAATATGAAAAAAATATTATTATAAATTTTTTCATCAATGTAAGTTGATTAATCATCTCATTAATCTATTTAAAAAAGGTTTGGTTTGTGCTTGAACTTTCTATAAAAATGAGACAAACCAGCCTTCATTAACAATCAAATAATAAATTTTAAGATTTATATAATGTTATACATAATTTGTAGCATGAAAATTAAAAGGTATTAATTTATTTCATTTTTGTTATGAACCTAAGTAAAGTATTTTTAACCAATAATTGCAAAAAGAAGATGTATATTTCATAATTTTTTAAATTAACTTTAAAAATTTATAAAATTATAAATTTGTTTGAAAAACATATCTTGATATACACTTACTTTGTAGTTATTCCAGTTACTTTGTAGTTATTCTAGTAAATAAATATAGTTTATATTTTTTTTAAAATAAGATATTTCATTTCACAATTACTGTTATACAAACCCATAACATGTTGATTTAAAAAAAAATTTTGTTATAAGAATACAATGATTAAAATTCCATTAAATAATCCTAAAAATAGTTTCTCAGCAATGTTTACTCATTTCTTTTAACTATTCTAGTGACATCTGTTGTAATTAAGGAAAACAAAGTTAATAATTTTTGAATTTAAATTTTGAACAAACAAAATGTATGAATGATTTTTTAGGTATGGTATGTATCAGAGTTTTGATACTTCATTTGCACATTTAAGTTTTATTAATCACTACGACTTTACATTCATAAATAAAAATTAATGTTGACTACTAAAGTATTTTGAATTATTTTTAGCACATTTCCAACAGCTTGGAGAGACATATATATTCTACCATATGATCATATGGGACCTTTTTGCATAGGCCTCCTAGTAGGATACTTTTTGGCTCTCAAAAAGGAAACCTTAGAAATAAGCAAGGTAAGAATTTGGAAATAAGCAAAAATATAAACAAAATCAATTTCGTAATTTTACATGAATACATTCTACCGGTGAGAATTAAATTATCAAACTATTCTTTTTTACCAAATTTTTATTTTAAAGTAATATTTTAGATACTAAAATTGCTTATTGAATTAGTTTTATTGTTAAAAAAATGATTTCGTTTTGACTTACACAAATATATTATTTTATAAATATTCAATGTAATATACAATTATAAGTAAATGCGGAACTGGAAATCGTTTATAATGATTTTAAGAAGTGTTTTCATTGAACAAAAAATCAATATGTATAAGTAACTAAAATGTACTTAATTTATTATTTATATATAAATGTTTATTTAATATGTACTCAATTTATTTATTCTGTATGCTATTCCAGTTGAAATAGCATTGGAAGAGTTAGCGCTTTGCCCTTCAGATCAACAGTTCGTGCGTTCGAATCTCTCTTCCTATTTCGATATTTTTAATGACTCGGAATCTTCGTTAAATTGTAGATCCCAGTTTAATCAGCCCCCTTACGCCAAAAAATACCATTGAGCAGTTAATAAACTTAACGGAACCATATATATGATTCTATATATATTCACTTCCAAAAGTTATTTACATCGAGGTAAAATGTGAAAAAATAATGATCTAATTGACACGCAATATCACTTTCTACATGACTTTGTAAGCCAAACTGCACGTGCCTTATGCTTATTTTTTTTTAGATTCTTACATAGTTATTGGATTCCAAGGCAAATTCATATCTTTAAAGCTAATTTTTTTCCAATCTGACAAGGCTCAAATCACATGTCAGGAATAAAATTTCAATCGCAAGCCCTTCAGATTGGATATAAAATCGAACACTAGTACGCGGCAATCGGACGTTCAATACATTATTAGTAGTCTTTGGCGTATAGATATCTTCGTAGCAGGTAGATTGTGGAAGATATTGTCTTATTAATGTTCGTTGAAATCATAGATACATAATGAACTCTTCGACTCCATTGTAAAAAAATAGCAATATATTGCTCTTCTTGGGGGGGGGGGGGGGTGAGAATCATAAACTTCGAATGATCAGAAAGACATAAAAATAAATACCTGATTGATTTGGATTTGTTTTCATAATCTTGAAATGACGAGATGATGAATATTAAAGAAAAGATCAATATGTGTAATTGATTGTAATGCTTCAATGAACACACATATTTGTATTTATATATTTTTAATAATCCTTAAAAAAATATAATGCATATATATATATATATATATATATATATATATATATATATATAAATAACAATGCATATGTACATCATGTTATATCTAAAATTAAATTCAGTTGCTGATACTAATTTATGAAATAAAAATTTTTCCAGCTCACAAGCATCGTCTTGTGGTGCTCCAGTATTGCTTGCAATACTGCTATCATGTTTGGATTATATAACTACAGACACGGAAAAAAGATTGATACAGCCCTATCTACATTTTATGCCATCATGCACAGAAATGTGTGGGCGTTAGGAGTTGGCTGGGTAGTCATCGCCTGTGTGACGCATCACGGAGGTAATTTAGTAAATATTTCTAGATGATTTCATTTTGTTATTTTCATTTATTTATAATCAAAATGTATGCATTTAAACAGCAACAAATTTTATTTATAGTCTTCCTTTTTAGTATAAAAATTATTTATTCAAATTTATCTAATAGCTGTAATATAATAAAACCAAAATAAAAATTAGAATAAATTCTTCAGAATAAAATAAGAAACCCAAAATAAATGAGAATAAATATAAAATGACAAATATCTATTTATCAATTAATTTTTTACTGTGAGAGAAATGTGCAAAAATTGTCCATAAAACGAATTTACAAACCAACTTACCAGATTTGATGGTTTGTTTTAAAAAGATTTTCTTTTTCTTGATAATCCGAACTGATAAGTGCATGAGAATCATGTGGAATTTTTATTGCTTTCTATTTTTAGCACTGCTGTGATTTATCATTAGTGATCATGCCATCAAGCGGTTTTTTTGAGACACCGTAGAACACATTTTTAGTTGAAATTTCTTCCATTGTTGAAACCTGTTTTAAAGTTCAACTGCAAGCAATATCTCTATTTCGGATAGTTATTCCATATTTTCTATAGTTTATTTAATTTCTGCTTTATTCTATATTTGTATTAAAATTCTGCCATTCGAATGCTTTATCAAAGAATTTTTCTACTATTTTAATTTGGTAGGATATAAAGATATTTCCAACAAGAGAACTACAGGGAATCTGAATGTTTGTTAATTTTAAATTATGAAGTAACATGGCATTTAAATTTTTTTAGGAATAGGAGATATTAAATTTGAACTTTCTTTATAATAATTACTGTGCTTTTTTTATGAGACAATTATAAAGTTACGTTTGAGAAAAAATGGATTTATTATTGTTGGCAATACCAATTTTTATTTGTTTTCTAATGTTATTCTTCAGATCTGTAAATCGGGATATGCGATAAATCTAGTTAAAAATGAAAAAGAGTAAGAAAAACATTTACTTATCGTTAGATCATTTACTAATCATTTACTTATCGTTAGAAATTTCTTCTTACTTTTACTCGTTTTCATTTTTTCTGAGATAACATTTGTTTCCATATTTTTTTTTTTTTAGATTATACCATTTTGATATTGTTGCTATAAATCTACATTTTTATTTTACTTAAGCATTTGCTTTTGGACTGAAATTCTAAATAATCTTAAAACTTAAAATTATGAAAATTCCAAGCTTTGCACTGAACACATTTAGCTTAGGATGCTAAAACCAAATATAAAAACTCCCAATCAATTAAAAATTTTCCAAGGGATAGCCCAAAAGATTAGAGATTTCAAGGAGAAAAAAGAATTAAAAGTTTGAGAAGTGAATCAGAGAGTTAGAATCTAATCAGTTAGACAAACTGTTCGAGTTTCTCAAGCAGCTGTATGAAAGTAATGAAAGCAATATATTACAAAATTTTTATCTTATTTGGCAATATATTACAAAATTTTATCCTGACCGGCAATATATTACAAAGTTTTCATCCTAATGAAAGCAATATATTACATAATTTTTATCCTAACTTTCAATATATTACGATATTTTTATCTTAACTGGCAATATATTACAAAGTTTTTATCATAATGAAAACAAGATATTACAAAATTTTTATCATAATGAAAACAAGATATTACAAAATTTTTATCATAATGAAAACAAGATATTACAAAATTTTTATCCTGACTGGCAATATATTACAAAGTTTTTATCCTAATGAAAGCAATATATTACAAAATTTTTATCCTAATTGGCAATATATTACAAAAGTTTTATCCTAATAAAAGCAATATATTACTAAATTTTTATCCTAACTAGATACTTATTTTATTTTGTCATTCCAGGACCAGTTTCTCGATTGCTGAAGTCGAATGTTTTTGTGCCACTTGACCGACTTTGTTACATGGCTTACATGTTGCACATTCCCATTATGTACTACCACAGTGGAGTCATTCGTGAGCGATGGTTCATGGGTCACATGGAACTGGTAATGCGATTTTTAAAATTTGCTTACATTTTAAAGCCAAAAAAAAAAAAACATTATAAACTTAGTAAAGAATTAATTAACTTTGTTTTCTTCTTTTTTAGTTCTTCTTAGCAATTGCTTACGTGGTTGTATCATTCACTTGTGCGTTCTTTGTGCACATCGTCTTCGCTGGTCCCTACTATGCTCTCGAGGAGCACGTGAGCACTTTCTTCAAGAAGAGGAACAAAGTCGGCTTCGAACCCAACTGCGACCAAAGGGCGATCGAACCGGTGAACGCCTCCGTGCTAACGCTTCAAGACATCGAAAGCTCAAATGGATGCGTGAACACGGCTTATTCTAAAACTCGCGATGGTTTTTAATCATTGTTTTTTTAAATTTACATTCATCTCATATCAGAATTTAGGTAATCAATTTTTAATTTGCATTTATATTTTATGAGAAATAATCACTGGAGAGTTTCTGCTATCTATAAACATTCTTGTAATGAAAATTTCCTATCTTTCAAAAGAATTTTTAGTAATTTAAAATGTAAATTAAGATGTTAAGCCTTAAATTAAAATTATTTATTTTATCATTTATTATATAAGTAAGTTATAAAGAATTATAATTAATTTTTAGTAATTACGTATTAACTATTGAAAATTTAGTAAAAAGTATTAAAAAAATTAGCATTTTAGAAATTACGTAACAACTTTTAAGCTCTAAAAACTTTGAAAATTTGTATAATTTTGAACATTTAAAAATATTTTTAAAAACATTTTTTTAAATTAAAGATTATTTAAAATTTAATTTTATCATTTTTATCAGTTTTTTTTTTTTTTTTTTTGTTTTTTAAGTTTCTTCCAAACTTAATCTTTAAACCCATTTAAGCGTAGAATTATTTTACATTTTCCTAATAAAAACAATTAAAAATTTAATAAATTTTCTAAAAATAATTTTCTGTGTTTTCCTACATATTTTTTTTTTTTAAAAAAATTGGTATAATTGTGGGTTAAGTGCAATGATATTGTATCGAAAGAACAACGATTGTGCATTGCTATTTCAAGCTCAAGCTCAAAACATTTGTCATCCTTTAGATAAGATATTTAGATAAGATAAGATTTACTATACTATATTGACTTATTCTCATTTAATATTTTCTATGAATATTTCAAAAATGTGTGAAATTATAAAAGTACTTTCTTACAAAATTTTAACAAAATAAATTTTACTTTAGTATTAATATTATACAATAATAGAAATCTGTAAATACTGTAAATGCTAAGAAAATTTCATTGAGTTCATAGTTACTATTTGAATCTGCAAACTGCTTAAAAATGTTAATTGAAAAATACTTTATTTGTGTACGTAAGTTTTTATCTTGTCTGCAATTAAAGACAAGTTTAGTTATTAAGATTATGTTTTACATTAGTACAAAAAATGTTTTACATTGTCAATCATATCATATGTATCTGTTTTTTGTTTGAATCATTGTAAATAGCTCACAATGAGCAAAGACTTACATATTCAAAAGTGTTTCCTCATCTTGTTGTTAATCATTATGTTTTCTGTTATGTTGTTTACTCATGTATCCATAAAATAAAATAAGATGCTTGCCATAACGTTTTGATTTATTAGATAATGAGTTCACTAAATATCATTACAAAAGAGTTGCAATATTAAAGATTCAACTACTTTCTTTTTAGTAATTATTTTATGTAATATTTGTTGAGTTTGATAAATAAACAAATACCTGAAACTCCGTAATTTAATATCGTTCTAATAAAATTATTTAAATTCCTTGACATGAAAGTGCAAACATTTTTCATCATATTTTTCTATTAAATCAAAAACAGAATTACTCAACAGCATATGCTCTTGAAAAATATTTTTACTGTTTTTACACAATTTGTCTGAAGCAAACAAAACAAATAGGTAGAAGAAACGAAGGACGTCACGTACACAATTTTAAAAAAGTTATTCAAATTACACACAGGAAGGATAAATATTTTTGAAAATTAATTTTTTTAAAAATAGCTTTCATTTGTTCACATGTATGTTTATTAGATAAATATGATTTACATAACTCTTTTATTATGATTTTAACAGAACATATACATTGCTCAAAAAATTATCAAACAATATAAATAAAAAATGAAAATAACTTTCTAAATTTATAATTAAATTTTTAAAAGATATTATAAATATATTTTGTTTGTTATGAGGGCCAGGAAAAATATTTTTATTGTTATTTATGGAATTGTTTTTATATACTGTTTTAGCCTATATATTTCTGAGTGTATGAATGGTAAAATTAAATCTCTCTGTGTTCTAAGAAGAAAATTATAATATCACATTTAATAACTCATTAGCACTCCTATTATTTCCCTTTTTTTTTTATATTAATGGAAATCAAAAACAAAAATTTTAAAATAACAGAATTTTTAAGTCCAAATTAAACACAAATGGGAAATTTAAAGCATTTATTTTATGTAATAATATCAATCACAAATCCTTTCAAATATATCTGAAGAATAAAAAAAATTAATTATCTACTTTAATTATCTACTTTAAAATTTTCAAATTAAGTAGGGTTTTTATTCCCTCATTGCTTAGCATATATTTTAGCAGTTTTTATGACTTATAGATGGCAGCACTGTCATTTTCTTAAAATGATTGATTTCGAATACATATTTTTTTTTTTTATGTCAATATTTCTCAATTTAAAAAAACAAAAAATTCATACAAAAAAGAAACTAAATTTGTTATCCAAGTTCCTTATGTTTTCATAATAGAAATAATAATTATATACAATTAATTTTTTTACTATGCAATTCATGTTTTAACAAAATTTATCTTTTAAAAAGATATTGCCTTTTTACAATAAAAAAGAATTATATTAATGAATGAATCTTTAATTTCTTTATTCGAGTTAAATAAAATAAATTTTTTAAATAATTTTATGACTATTACCCTGTAAAAATTACTTGCTTTGATTTTGAATTTTATAATTTCAGTGATTTTTTTTTTTTTTTCTTCCAAAATTTTAGATACATTTTGTAACGTGAAGATGGCAGCACTAAACTTCGTATGCAAAAAACTTTTTTAATATTTTCAACTGAAATTCTTCTTAAAAAACAATTTCGAGTAAGAATAATTATCGAACTTCACCAAGTGACTGTTCAAAGTACTCAGAGAGCATTTCATTTATAATGATTCATTATGATAATAAAAATATTATTAATTTAATACAATTAACTTTAATACAAAATATTTTTAGGAAGTATGGTGTGCATTTTTATTCTAAGAATATCAGCAATTGATCTTCCAATTGATAGCTTGTTTGCCAATATGCCTTTTAATTAATATATGATTATTAATATATTTCGAGAACATTATAACTTTATTTTTCTATGAAAATCACAGCGAGAGTTAAAGTGCATTTTCATAAAATCATTTATTTTATAAAAATACATTAAAAATATAGTATAATGTGCCGATATTCTTAGAATAATAAGGCGTATTTCATCATAATGGGTAATTATTTCATTCAAATTGAAAATTCATAAAATGTTTTCTTGTTAGTATTTCTCATATATCACTTAGATGACTAAGGGGAAACAATTTTGGCTTGTAATTCTTCAAGAACATCACCCAAGAGAAATATCAAAACTGATTGAAATATACAGTTAAATTCCAAAAATTTTAGTAGGCTTTTATAAAGTTCAAGAAGAAATTCAAAAATAAATAATAGAAACAACTTTTAAAAATATATGTGGCGCCATCTAACAAATCTATGTGGAAGTACTTATATCTCATTTCAATCGAGAAATAATAATTTGGCATTTCAGCTTTGAGAAATTTAAATTCATAAAAATAAATTTAACCATAATTAACATCAATAAAACTCAGCCAAGTTTCCTTTTAGATTTAAAATAAAAGAAATTACATATAAAATAATTTGTAAGCGAGTAAGACTCAGAATTAATTAAACACAAAGTGTACGGAAAGAATAACTTTAATTTCAAGAAGAAAATAATGTTAGGAATATAATCGGATCAGATAAATTGAATAAAATATAATATATTAAATGAGTAATCTTAATCTACTAATTATTCTATTGTTTACAGTTTAAATTGAATAAATTATATCCATAAATTACAGGTAATAAATTTAAAAATGCAATATGTTTCATGTTTTATAGTCTCAGATTTATAGTGCTTTATGCTCTCAACTCACGCCTTTTTTAAACTTTAATGAAATTAGAAGCAATAGCATAATGTTATAATGATTGATTAAAATTATTAATGCACTCTTAAATTATTTGGCTATATTGGTAATGCTATATAATAATTTTTTTATAAACATAATTATTTACTTAAAATGTAGAAAAAAAATATTTTTTGAAAACATTTAATTATGTATTTCTAGATTATCATTTAAACATTTAAAGAAATAAATACCACTCATAATGTAAATGCATATTTCGTTATAGCTCTCTGAATGGAGGGGGAGCTAAGCATATTTTTAAAAAACATTTTTTTGAATTTTTTTTAAAAATATGCTTGAAATGAAAAAAAAAATTTTTGTGAATATTTTTCACGAATTTTTTACCTTTATTTTTTTATCAATTGATTTCTTTTTCATTTTATATTTGAAAAGCGTATATAGATCTGCGTTTTCATTGATGAATCTTAAATCATTTGAATTATGGATAATTATCTGCACTGTTGATATTGAAAACCAGATTTATTTTAAGCAAGTCATGAGGCATTTCTTTCGCCTAATAAAATTCCCAGTTAAAAAACCCATGTACCTGGTATAATCGAGGCTTCCAAAGCAAATATCATAAAGTATTTTTATGAAGCAACTTATGATACTTTTATGAAGTACAGTAGCCCCTCGTTATATCGTGCTTGTCGGGAGACAAACAAAATGCGCGATATATCCGATGGCGCGATATATCCGGGGAAAGGTGATATGACAAAACTTTTACTTTTACGAACATATGCACTTAAAATATAATTAAATTAGCAGCGTCTTTACGATAATAAAAAATAATCGCTTAAATAAAAAAGGCAGAGAAGTTCCATTTATCTTTTTAATTTTATGTACAAATACACGTATGTAATCACACTTTTCATTTTCTGCTGAAGAAAGCATCCAATGTCATCTGTTTAGATTTTTCTGTACCAACTTGCTTTCCAGCAAATATTAGGGAGCGAAAATTAATCAATTGCATATCACTTATATGAATAGAGTTGCATCTTTCAAATGCAGTGTATGCTTTCTCAAGCATAACAACGGCTTCCTTCATGGAGACAGGTGTCGCTTCTTCTTCCTCATCGCTGTCGTCATCTTTAGCTTCCGTGTCTGCTCGTACACCAGCTATGATCTGCTCATCTGAAAGAGTTTCACAAATCGGTTCTTCGTCGTCTGCATTAATCCAAACTTCCACTTCATCTTCGTTCACATTCAAACCGAGTGACTTGGATTGTTGAACTAAAAGCTCTACTGAATCTTCTTCATTAGCATCGAGTTCGACATCGTGTATAACTTTTACCCAGCATTTGGAAATGGTTTCGGACCTAACAGCGGACCATGCTTTTTCAGAGATGTACATGGCATCTTTTAAGGTCACATTTTTCAGGGCCGCAGGCAGTGGCCGTTCTTCAACGAACAAAAGATTGCTCAGTAACTCCCGTCGATAGTTTTTTTGAACGTGGTGATTATTCCTTGGTCCATTGGTTGAAGAAGACTTGTTGTGTTTTGTGGCAAAAAAAATAGCTTTAATATTTTTATCCGATGATATAAGTTCTTCTTCACTAGGATGAGCTTTGCATTGGTCTAGTAGGAGCACAGTCTTTTCTTCCAAACCCTTATTTCTGAGATGAAGACGAACTGATGGTATAAAATTATTGAAAAACCATTTTTTAAATAAGATTTGTATCATCCAAGCATTTTTTGAACTTTCGTAGATCACTGGCAGATTTTTGCGATTTACATTTTTCAAACCTCTAGGATTTTTGCTCTTACCCACAAGGAACAACTTCAACTTATGGCTTCCTGTTTTATTTGCTGCAAAAAGGAGTGTCATCCTGTCCTTTTGTTTTTTGTATCCACAATTCATCGTACTGCTCTTACAATCCTGTGTTCTATTTGGCAGCAACTTCCAGTAAAGTGCAGCTTCATCGGCATTGTATATTTGGTCGTCTTCTAAACCCAAATCATCCAGTTTTTTCTTCAGTTCAGCAGGAAATTTCGAGGCAGCTTCTTGGTCAGCTGACCGCTTTTCTCCCTCTGTCCAATGCCATGCCGCTTTTGCCACCACCAAAACCAACCATCGCTCGCTTCAAAATCTATTTCTTCAGAAGGCTTTAACATTTTTGCCAGCATTTTCCCCTTCTCTTTGATGATGGGACCTGATAAAGGAGTGCCTAATGCACGCTGTTCTTTGAACCATAAGATTAATGCCTTGTCCAGCTCATCGTCATTTGCTAATCGGGCTCGTTTTCTATTTAGTCCTTCAGTTTGATCCACATTTTCCACAAATTTTCTTAATTTAGGTTCTTCTTTTAGCTATCCTCTTACAGTAGAAGCTCCAACGCCTAGCTCCTTAGCAACCGAAATTTGTGTTGCGCCTTTTTTAATTTTTTCAATTGCGTCCAATTTTATTTTTACCGAGAGGCTGATTCGTTTAGCAGACATGATAACACACAAGAATGGTCAGAACTAACAAATGAACTCTGTGCCCAGATTCCTACCGCGGAGGTGATAGCCTCAACAACAGGAAATTTTACATACATTAGCCAATGAGATCCGATTTATCCACCTGCTTTCTTTTAACCCTCATTCAATCCCTCCCCCTCCCGTATCTCATATTGTTACAATTCAGTTCATTATTTTCTCTCTTCCGGATTGATTCGGGAAGGTGCGGTGAAATTTTCGCAGTGGAATTTGAGAAGCAAAAGTGTAAAAACAGAAACAAAAATTTGGGAGACATAGAAAATGCGCGATATATCCGAATGCGCGATATAACGAGGCGCTACTGTATCTTTAAATATTTTTTTAATGAGTGATCACGGCCTGGAATCTCCTAATGAAATTGCCATTCTTGGCGTTAAGAACTTTCCAATCTATGTTGGGAATGATATTGCAAAAAAAGTGATATCTATATTATTCTCCTACGAATCGTAGATAACTAAACTAAACAGAAGAAAACCATCATAACTTAAAGAATTCACCATCCTGATGACTTTAATAAAGCTGAGTTATTCGTCCATGAATTTCAACAAAGAAACCTACTGCTGCCAAAAATTTTCTTCAAGACTTTTTGAATGTGGACAAGTTCAGTTTGTATTTAATAAGGGACAAATTATTAAATTGTTGACATAATAAATGATGATGAAAAAAAACTTTTGAATATGAAATTAGAAGAAAACGATGTAATGCTGCAAACGCTTGCAAAATAAGCAGTTGAATGTTTAATAAGAATGAGGTCTTTTCTGGAGAAAAATAATATTAAAATGCTTTTCTATATCGTAAAAAGAATGTTATAAAAATGTGTTTTACATATTGCAGTTTCAAAAACAGAAAAATGTGTATTGATTGCTTTATTTGATTCTTCATCAATAAAAGTAAAGTAAGAATTGTTTTTAAGATTGATTTTATTTTGCATTTATAGTGCATATAAACAGTTTTTTCTATTTATATTTTATTTGTAGAGAGAGAGCAATTTGGTAAAAAATTTATCTAACATTTATTTTTCTATTTTACGAAATTTCAATTAAAGAGCTACTAATTAAATAGCCATCCCTACGAGATCGTGAAAACGACCGACTATACTACATTTATGAAAAATATTTTCCAATTCGCATTTAGCAATAGAGTATAGTTCTTTCTTTCATTCTTTAACTCAATTCTATTGATCCTTACATATCCCAAAAATAATATTCATTAAACAACTGGACCATTAAGAACCTCCTTTGCTTCTAATAAATTAAAAAAAGAATCAGTTTTAAAAATTAAGAATTCTTATATTTTATGTTTATACGGTACAACTGAAAGAAAAATTACAAATATTATTAATATTTAATTTTTTTCCAAAGTGGAGCAATATTTTTTCACATTTATTTCTGCTACTACGGTGTACTTCACTTATTCAAAAAAATGTTACAGTTTATTGAGGGAAAGTTTTCTTGTGGACTTTTATAATGTTAAGAATAAAATTTTCCTATTCATTCAATTTCAAATTTTCCTATTAGCATTTCTTTAATTGGAATAAAAATAAATTGCTTTTTTGATTGGTAGTATTTTTTAAATTTTACTTAATATTTGATTTAAACTTTTACTAATAGAAAAAACTTAATAATTAAAACCTTTACTTCTTCAATATTCATAGAAAATAAAAAGTTAAATTTAATACGAATTTTGCTGTTGTTGCTGTCATGTCACAGTTAATGAAGATTATATGGAGCCAAAGGCATTGACAACAAGAACCGCCAATTCTTGAGCCAGGTCCCTTTAAAGGATGTCTTGTTGAGGAAGAGAGGCAATAATGGCTTGGCAGTCGAAGATGTGGTCTGCGATTAATTCAGTTTGAGGACAATTTCTGCAGAAAGAGCAGGAGCTTGAGTGTCATCTGGAGATATTTCCATGCCCCCAAAATAGCCTGTATGGAGTCTTGCTGTAATAGATGACAGGTTTCTAGAGCAATTTAGTTCTGGGATGAAAGGCTTTCTAAAATGCTGATAAAAAATTCTGCGTTTGGCAACTGCGTTACATCTTCAGAAATGATAGTGAGAGACTGATCCAAATCTCGAGCTTCCTTAGCAAGGATGTCAAAGCACTCGTTTACCTCAATGTTCACGTGGGTTGGGATCCAGTGGAGCGTACATGGTTTGTTGGTTTATCTAAGAAGAGCATTTATGTCTTGGATTAAGTTTACGCATTTTATAAGAAATCTTATAAAATTTAATATTGCATTTCATATAATCTTTTTTTAAAACTATATATAATAAAAAAACTGAATTACCAGTTTGCATTTTATTTTCTATTTAACAAAATATTTAATTCAAGCTTAAATTGATAGAAATTGATAAAATCCTTTCTTAATATCTAAAAATGCAATATTTAACAGAATATTATGAGTAAACTCTGAACAAAATTTGGCGTTTAATTCAATCAAACACATTTACTATTAAATTTAGCGTTTAATTTGCTATCTAATATATATTTAATAAACTCCAATTTAAAACTAATTATCTATAACTATTCCCTTCTACGATTCATTAATTAAAATCACTATTATAGTAACTATAAAATGGTACAAAATTTTACAATCCTTGAATGAAAGAGATGGAGTCTTTGCTGACTTCTCTAAATATATCTTTAAAATTAGAAAATAATGATTGGTTTTCTTCGAAATTTTAAAATAAATTTATAACAGACAAGCATTTCTTATCTCTCTCTTTATATTATATCGAATTATTCTCTTCAAATCTTTGTATGCCAACTAAGCTAATAACAATTAAAATATTTTTAGACTCAGTAATTCAACAAATACAAATGTGTCCACGTTTTAAATCTCAGAAACTTTTGTTTTTCTGTAAATTAATGGAAAGAAAATTAAATTTCTTCTCTCGACTATGGTATTTTTTCTCAAGAATCAGTTACATACAAGAGAAGAATCACGAATTTAAACTCGTATTGCATACGTTTCCAAAAAATTCTTAAAATTTCCCAAGCTGAATAGTAAAAATCTTAGTCTTCAGTTCAACAGTTCGTGGATACGATTCCTATGTCGAATGTGGGTATTAGTAATGATTTAGAATCACCTGTAAATTGTATGTTTGGGACTAGTTAGGCCTTGTATAAAAAATGTAATTGCAGAACAATAACCAAATCAAATTCGAAAATTAATTATTTCATGAAAAAGAAATCCACTGTTTTCAAAAATGTATAAATAATGATAATATGAAAATTATAATTTTTAATATACAAATATAATTATGTAATGCTAAAAAGTAAATCACTTAACGCGCGTGCGATAGAAATTAAAATTATGCTATTAATTTTCTAATCATGATTCATATAGAAAAGATAGTTTGGTAAAAATGTCTATCAAGTGAAGGGAAGAAAGCTCTCCTGGAATAATAAGGGAGAATAAATTATTTATTCTTTAGAATTCATAATGTAAGAATTTGACTATCAATAATAAATAAGAACAGGAATTTTGCTATTAACATAAAAGATGAATTTTCTTCCCAATATTTAAGAAAAATCCCATTGTTCAGATGTACAGCTGCATATTCGTCAGTGATAAGTAAGAGTAAAGAGTAAGAGTAAGAGTAATGAGAAAGTAAGAATCATATTTATATCAATGACTCTTACTTTCCATTGTTATCATATTCGTATTCATAATCAAGGTATGAAAAACCAAGTTTCTTTAAAAAAATATTTGTTTTGGTTTTCAGCTTTAAATTACGTAAATAAATTTAAAAAGTCACAGCTGAATAAGAACAAAATGATATAAAGTTGTGAAAAAGTTTTATCTTTAAAAATCTAATGTTTTTACTCGTGGATTCATAATTTCAGATGAATAATCATGATTTATAATTTAAAATTTATTCCCAAGCAATGTAAATTTCCAATTTCGAAATGGGAACTGAATAATGAAATATTAACTTGAAGATTAAAGAATTAACCATTTAGCAATCATGTGAACAGTGGTAAAATTGGTAAATCGATTCTTTTCGAAATGTTTTCAAAAATATAACTCTTTTTTTCTTCAATCAGATATGAAATATAATAAACGCTTTTCATTGAATTTATTAAAAACAAATTTTTGAGTTGCATTTTTCTATTTTCCATACAACACAAAATTAATTTTTTTGTAATTTTAAGGAATTCAACTCATACCAAATGATAAGTAATATGTTGTTAAAAATCAGCAAAATAAACAGATTTTTAGTAAGAAATCTTTTGAAAAATTTTTAATTTTTTACTTTTTTGTCCTTTTAATTTAAATTTTATGTGAAAACTATTTTTATTTGTTAGCTGTAACTAATATGGGTGAAATTTACAGACATCCTTTTCGTTATGACAAGTGAAAGTCCCATTTGAATTCAGTAAACTGGTTTTAACCTGACGATTTACTTTTTATTAAAAAAATAGCATTTGTTTATTTAATAAATTATTTCAATTGCTATATTTTTAAATATCCTTGATATCTTACAATTGCATACATAATGACATGGGGAATCAATTTACAACGATGTATAAAAGGATAGTCCATTATCATTAAATATCCTGTAAATTTGTAACTATATTCAAATGATAAGATCAAGACCTGAACTCCCACATTGCTTTACATGCTACACACTGATGTAAAACACTAAAAATAAACATTCACTATTTGTAGCAACAAAACTGTTTCTGATTGAATAAATAGATAACGAGGTTCCGATTCCTTTACCAATTAAGTCGCAGATAATTCCGAGATGAACCGAAGGTCGCCGAACGCCGACTCGGCTAACGGTTGCAGTTTTTCCAAGAATATAAACTTTACATTAATAGCTATCTTATTTAATATCATTATTAGAATCAAACTCATGCATATCATTTCAAGGATCTGGTTACCAATTGTTATAAACTATTAGAAGATTTCATTATTCATTTAAAATAAAGGAATCTTTATTTGATTTCCTCTTTACTTATATTAGCTAAATTATTATTTTTTTCTGATTTCCTTTACAGATATACCAATATAAAGCTAGAAAATATATGTTTATAGTTTATAAGCCTTGAATTGCTTTCCTTTATTATTTTATTTTACGATTCATGAAATTCAAGAAATCAAACTTGAGATCTTCTTAAAAATCGATTAGGGAAAAGTATTTACATAGATTATAATAAAATTTGAGTAAAAGCACAAAAACACAAACATTTAAACTCCTCTTGGTCAACGAAAATGTTAGATAATATTTTATGCATATTAAATTTGAGTAGAAAATGTATTATGTAGCTTAATGAGATTGTTATGAAGGTATTTTTCAAACTATAAAAGAAAGTAGCTTTTCCTATTCCGTGTTGTTATCGTTAATTTGCAAAAAATCTATGCAAAAACTGTAACACAAATCGGGTTTAATTCTACGTAATAATACATTTTTGGATTTTATTTCCTTAAATATTTAATATAAAAATAAAAATCAGCAGTATAGAATAATGAATAAAATTGAACATTTTAGTGAACAATTGAACATTTTATAAATGAACCTAACAAAAACAAAAAATAGCTTTTTCCTATGGCTTTAATAGCCTCTGGGTATTACTACGAAACAAAATGACTTTTAGCTGAAAAATTATTAATCTCTATATTTTCTCATCTCATGTCTTAGGAAATAGATTTTTGTTTTTCCCAAAATTTTTTTCCTATAGATAAAATTATTTGGTATTAACTATACTTTAGGGTGTCTTTTGGCGAACTTGGGGATTTTTTTGGCGCCATTTCTTGTTCACGCCGATTACAGTGTAAATAGGTAACCAATCAGAGCCTCGACTGGATCTAAACCAATCAGAGCATGATTCGGTTTTGTCCGGCTTGGCTATCAATCGCGATCACAACTTGGCGAGAATCAAAGGGGCACCCTAAAGTATAGTTGAACCAATTATTTACCTCACTTCTAATTCAGCATAGCCAAAACATGTATGTTTATATGATGCTAAAATGATTAAAAATTAGATAAGTATAAATGGTTAAAGCTTTGAAATAATGAAACAGGTATAATGCTGAATAACAGTGATTAAATTTTATTACAATTCTTGATAACTAAAAAATAGTTATTTCAATTAGTAATAAACAGTAATTTATGATTAATTTACCAAATAAATTAAATGCTTTAGTAATTAAAACTTAAACTCCAAATTAAATTAACTTAAGAATTTGAAAAATATTTAAGTGTTTCGTGAACTGTGTAGAAATTATTAATATATAATCTTTTGCAGTTTTTCCACATATACATGCAAAGTATTGTTTTATTTGCATTAACTTTTTTCCCAAATTATTACTGACTAAAGTAATTTCCCATCATTTACTTTTATCTGACAACTTATGTCTCTCTCTTTAAATCCTTCAACTTGATAGTTTTTGTCTACTTCTCATTAAATAAATTTGCTTTCTCCTTACCCTTCAGAAGACATTTAAAGTTGATGCTATCATGAAAAACAAATGCATATTTATAATTTCATTTAATGAACAAAATGCTTTCATTATTCATGACGCAATAATAATATGGCAACATTTTCCTTCTTCATTAGTTTTATCATCTCATCTTTCCATCTTTGTTCGGGATTTTTTTTCGAAATTTATCCTTTACAAATAAAATAAAGTACATAAGAACGCATTTTCAGACTTTATTCTTATTGTTCTTTGATTATTAAATTGATTAAATTATACGATACCAACAATTTAAAAGGGTACACAAGTCTGAATCTTAATCTATGGCGTATCACAAATGAATATTAATTTGGTGGTTAGATAAAAAATTATGAAACATACATGTTTACGAGTGGAGCACGTTTCTTGCAAATTATATATCAATATAAATCAGTTCTTCGAAACATAAGTTCACGTGATGCCCATGTGAGCCGTATCCTTCCCTATGAAGATTTCAAACCAAATTTAAAAATGTCAAAGTTCGATAGACTTCTGTCATAAATAGATATTAGTTTACAAAAATTTTCCCTTGGTTAAAAATTTTAATGTATTACATTTATTAAGATAAATGCTTATCAATTTTATCTTAATTTATTATAATGCTTATTCACATCGATCGTCTTAATTTTATCATTCGTTGCAAAAAATTTGACACATGCCAAAAAGGATTATATACCTCTATATTTTTGTTGCACAGATTTTTTACTTGTAGAGGAAAATATTTAGACATTGTATCAGTCTTGCAATCTTTCTATATCTTACGATCTTCGAATATATTTTTGTGAAAATAAATACAAGCTGAGATGATGTCACACGGTTTCAAACGTTGTGATTTTAATAGGAACAAATCGTTTTGAATTCCATTTTTTCCTTGAAGTTGTCTTCACAACATAGAAGATGAATGAGAATGGTGCGAAAATGTGAATAATAAATTGCAAATTTCTACATCTGTTCTTCTTATGACACTTGGTGAAGCCTAGCCCACCCGTCAGGGACTGGGCGAATTAAATCAGAAAGAGCATCTTCCGTTTTTGAACAGAGCAGTCTCATACGTAGGTGGAAGTACGACTTTGGCCTTTGGCTCATAGATGGCAGCACCATCTAAGCCTTTCAGTTTAGGGATTGAGGCCAAAGAAGATCCATGGCCTGCCTCCAATCACCCTGTGAGGTATTAATTAGGAATGGAAACATGGAGGACATTGTGATCAGGACACATTTTAAGTGCCTCAGCCACCATTGGTGAACACAACGGATTTTCGGTAAAGCTGGAATTCAAACTCACTACCTTGCGGTACGTGAACGACACTCTAACCAACCAGGCCACAGTAGTCTATTATTGAGGTTGTTGCAACAGCATGCTTCACTTTACATAGCTTTGAATAAGGCTTTATTAGTTAGATGGAAGCAGCCTGGGGGGAGTCTTCGTAATTCAGAAGCATCTGTTGTAAACCATCCTCTTGACTTCACCCTATAAAAGACCACGTGACTGGCTTGATTTGCTAAGTGAGTTTCTGTCTTTTCGAAGACAACATCAACAATTTATTAAAATCTAAACATTCTTAACCAAATCAACGAGAAAAGAAATATTTTAAGTAAATCTCATTTTCACAAATACTATTTGAAAAATTAGGAAAGTCAATCTTCGATTTTTAAGAATAACTTAAAAAAAACCAAGATAATAGTGATTTGCAGTATCAGAATTATTACAAGAAAATATTACAAATTTCAGTTTGCAATGAAAGATTATTTTAGTCCATGTAAATTATTCTTTTCTACTAGATGGACAATAAAATAAAACACAAACCAACTTTTTTTTTATACTTAATTTTACATTTTTTAATGGTTTAAGATTAATATGATTGCAAGATTAGCAGTTTAAAGATTCAGAAATTTGCACATGATATTATAGTTAAAAGTAATGCATTTTTCAGTGCATATATGAAGCATAATTTAAAAAGAATATTGCGAATTTTTTTACTACATGCTGCTCCAGAAGTTGAAGAATATTTTGTTTAATACATACAAAATCATCTTATAATCATTATTAATACATCTTATAATCATTTCTAACCTATTTACATAGTGTTAGAAATGATTATAAGATTTTGACAATTATTTCTTAAATGTCTCTATTTATTTTTCCTTGTTAAACAACTCTGGTTTTCATGAATGTTTTTCTCTCTTCAAAAGTTGCAAGTAGTAGACGTATTGCCAAACTTTGTTTCAAGCATTCCTAGAGAAGAGTTTTAACTATCTCCTTCAGAATTTCTCTTAAAAGTTAAATAAGTTTTTCCAAACTATGGTAGAGTGAAGCGTCCATGATTACTTTAAATTAATCAGGAATCACATTGTCATTTATATATTTATATATTTTGTTAAACGAAATCATTAAAAGATTATTAAAAAAGATTCTTTATGTATATCAGAACTACAAATTTTCAATCTGAAAATTGCTTATATTTAGATATAATGTAATATACCTTCCCTCATTCACATATAATACTACAACAATAAGTTCTTTCTAAGGTAAAATTTTCTGCATTTGACTCTTGCTAAATCTTTTATATTTTTTTCTTCATTGGCAATAGATTAAGTTACTCTTTCTGTATTGTAACTCCGAATTTTCAAATAGGTAAATATTTCCGGAGGAATAAACGTTAATTTTGTTTCATTATTGTGTGGAAGATTTGGATTACTGCACATATCTCTTTTTCTACTATTTTTTTGTTTGAAAAGTTGAGGAGGGCAACCAATAATTATCTTCCGAATTTACCTGTTACAACTATAAGAACTATATTCATTGTATTTACCCGTTATAGTAGATATGAGCTACCTAGTACTGATAGTATAATTGTCTATTATAAATTAATTAATTCAACATCACAAAGAACGCTTATTTTGCTTTCACATTTGTCCTCAACTTTTATTTTCATGTGACATACTGATGTATTTGCTCTTTTAATTGGTTATTGTTGTCTTCTTTGTAATTTTTACTTGAAATGCCATTTAAGTTTAAAGGCAAAAGTCCATTTTTAAAAGGATTTTTAATATTTTTATGGTTTTTTACTTTTTTTGTAAATTTATATTCCTAAATTAAATTATACTGAAATGCTTTAGTGTTAAAACAATCTAATAGAAAATAAAAACAACAAGCATAATTTAAAACGTTTTGTTGAAATATCTCTTATTAACTCAAATTTTTGTAATTTTATGCATTCATAATGTTTCAATTTAATTGAAAAACGTATCTATGTTTACTTATCAAAATATATCAATTTAAAAAAATGCCCATGGAATATCTATTTCTTACGAGGGATAAAATAATAAAATAATTTACGTGTTAATACTTTCATTTACATACATTTTAAACAAAAATGCTTTATAAAATTATTTTTGTACTGAACAAGTTATATATTAATTAGAAAAAAAGGAGAATTATTAATAATTAAAAAATTTGATTATGAAACCTATGACAATAATCTGTATATATCTACGATAAGGAAACCCGGAGAATTTATTTATATAATAATAGAAACTGCCATAAAAATATTTGAAATTATTTCATCATTCAAAATTTTATTTCAAATTCAGAAACTATCTATAATTTACAATTAAAAGGCAAAGATATCTGGTAGAATTAAATTTAAAATGTTTTAACTGATTGAAAGTTCTGACGATTAAAAATATTAAAATACTGATCAGCAGTAAAGAATTTATTTCATTCTAATTAAACTATGGAATTAATGTTCTGAATTTTAATTACATGTTTTGCTTGGCTTTTCCCGTAACTAATTAAATAAAAACGATATTTTAGTATTTAACAAGTTATTGCAAAATACTAATAAATTTAAGTTTGTTTTTATTTAATACTTGGAAACTTGATAGCTAATTGACTTATTTGGATCTCAAGGGATTCGTAGAGGAAACTATCACGTCATAATTTTCTTGTCACAATCAGAGGTTTTTCCGTTTGTAGTAATCTTAGCAAAATGATCATAGAACAATAAACAAAATAACATTATTTTTCATGAAATAAAAATAAACAAAGAAAATATCCTGCTCAGAATATTTCGTTCATTAAAACAATTATGTCACTTAAATCATCAATTTTAAGCTGAAGATTTCCTCACAATATCAGAATTTGGATAACATTAGTTTGTTTTTGTTTATAAAAATAGCTCATCAAAAGATTAAAATTTTTCTGGAGGTCGAGGTGAAGGTTGAAAAAATACAAAATTTCACACGTGTTACAGCTCATGTTTATTTTCAATAAAAAAATATCACTCTAAGTTACTTCAAAGCGTGTTTACTTTTCTATGAGCAAAATATTTTAATTAAACTATCAGCTGAAAAGAATTTTTTTTACAATAGGAATAAAAAAAAACTTTATTTCATTGTATTTTTTTGAGTCTTTTAACAATAATGTCTATTCTCTGACAAATAGTCGTTTATATTACTTCCTAAATTGTAAATTTAATACTTCTTTTTAATTAGTTTTTTGGCTGATAACCCTTACAACGCAATTAAATCTTTCCTTTTTTTACTACACATTTAAAATTAAACTTTCTATTTAATTAATAATTAATTAAGTAAAAAATTAAAAAAATTAGGAAATTAATAATTTTGCTGAAAATAAAAATTAAGCAGTTAATGTAAATTGATATATGTATCTCAATTATTTTTATATTTCAACCATAAAATCTATTTAAAAATCAAAAATCAATAAAATTACAATCTAAAAAATATTGTTTGACTATAATTACTTATTTTGGTGATAGAATTACCAGTGAAATTCAATGGTAATACTATGAGGAAAATAATTATTAACACACATAAAATGTAAATATTTTTCATTTGTAGAGGAATGTTTTAAATTTATGTTTAATTACTTGTTTTCGTGAGTTATTATCGTTTAATTTGTAATATTATCGTCTAAGCCACACATATTCTTTGAAAGTAGCGGTTTTTAATACTCATAAATAAGTCTGTAATTTCTAAGGAGGCTTGGGAAACTTTGACAATATCTTTGGTAACAAAAACATGAATGTTTTTGAAGTTACGAGATAATAGTAGAAATAGGAACCGAGTCACTAGACTCACAATAGGAATGCTCTAAAAATTTCCAGGAAAGAAAGTTGTAGGAAATGGTATAAATATTTGTCTCAACTAAGCAAAAATTTAATCGAAAGGGAATCAAGAAATTCGAAGCCTATCAGCTCTGAAAGGTGCTTTGTTTCGTTTCTGTATTATAAAAAATGTATATTATTTTTAAATCTGTGTAAAAATACATAGTTGAAATATTTCTAGTCAATTTGTGACTATGAAAACTGTGAATAAATTGTTAGCTTAAAAGAAAACTGAACTTTATTTCTAGGTCATAGCACACTCATGTCCATGAAGAAATCATTTCCATACGTTTGTTAACTTATAAAGTAGATATTGATAAAAGGATTCCTTGCTTATGTCTCATACAACATGTAGTGGGATGCATTTAATAGGATAAAAATGATCCAGAAAATGTATAAGAGGTACAAGCCTTTAGAAGCAGATGAAGGGATTACAAGATTAAGATACTTTTTCAAGAAAAGCAAAATCTAAGATGTAAAACATATAAGAAAGAACTGTAGATTGATTAAATTATTGAGAATAATCATCAAGAAGAATAAAAAAGATATTTCAGATATCAAACAAAAAGAAAATAATGTACTGCAATGATTGTCTCTGAAATATGCTGATATATGAATCATAATAAAACATTTTTGGGAAAAACAAAAATTCTTTGCTATATTGAAAAACAGGAAAAATGCTTTTAAAAATGTGGTTTTGAAACCAAAAAAAGTAGATGATTTCATTGTTTGATTCTTCACCAATAAAAGAATTGTTTTGTAAATATGAATTTTGTTTTGCATGTGTTATTTATATAACATATACAGCATAATTTTTTTTTCTAACTATACTTTATTTATAAAGAGAGAAGAGTTTGGTAAAAAATTAATTTTGAAATCAAGGATTTATTTTTCTATTTTACCAACTTTCGATATACAAACTATTTCATTGGTCCTTACGAATTCTTAAGAATGAACATCAACTGTATAAACATTTGATGTGAATTGCAGAAATTGCTTAGTAATAAAGTAACAGATATAATCTGCTAGTTTATTACTCAGAACCACACCAGAATAATAAAACAATCGATATTAGATAATTGCAGAAATTTGTTTTCCTATTTTCGCTATTTTTTGTTTCCTGCTTTTGTTTTTATCTTTAAGACAATTGTAGTTTTTATTTATGATCATAGACGAGATGCAACTATGTGATTCCCAATACATATCTTTAAAATATCTTGATTGATAAGCTGTAAAATAAATTTCCTAAGTCTATTAGTAAGACACACTTTAAGATTCTACGAATTATTTAATCGGCCCCTACTTGTTCACAAGAACGAGCATCAACTGTACAGAAATTTGTTGTAAATTGTAGAATTGCTAAGTAATAAAGTACCAGATTTAATCTGTTAGTTTATTTCTCGGAACCATATCAAAAAAGTAAAGCATTCAGTAAAGATAATTGCAGAAATTTCTTTTCCTACTTTTTTTCTGCTATTTTTTCTATTTTCTACTTTTGTTTTTATCTTTAATTCAATTGTAGCTTTCATTTATGATCAAAGACAGGATGTATCTATGTGATTCCCAATACAATTCTTTAAAATATTTTGATTTGTAAGCTGTCAATTAAATATATTTTAAAGTTTATTAGTTTGATACTATATAATCTAAATTACACAATTTTAATTCGAAGCATCATTACAATAAAAATTAAATTTTTCTACTTAATTAGTAGAAATAAACTTATCAGTTTTCCGAAAATTACTTTCTTTTATCGTAGAAGATTTTTAATTGTTTGATTATTTCCGGTATTTCATTCATCAATTAACAATATAAATTAGTCTACTAGTTTATTTATTCTTTCTAGACTCAATAACCAGTTTTATTTTTAAAATATCAGTATTTCTTACTTGATATCCTGTATTTATTAAGCAATTTCACAGAAGTATCAACATTTTTTAAAGCAATAAATAATTTTTTGAGCAGCAGAAACATCAGTATTTTTTGTTAATTAATATGCATCATCAAATAATAGAATTTCATACTTACTTAAGGTATACTTTATTCCTACAAATACGATCCCCTTATTACCATACAAAATAAAAAGATCAATGTAATCAGTTTTTCAATACACATATTTGTTATTACTGAACTGTGTAAGTAGTTAATAATTAGAGGAAAAGAATTGTTAAAAGTGTTGTAGAAAATGAGCGAACAAACTGAAAATACTTAATTAAGTTAAGAAATCAGATAATAAAATAATTTATTGCGTTTACAAAATAACATAAATAAATTGGACTGAAAATTTTGATACTAAAGCAAGTTTTTTTATATGTTAAATGTAATTTTTTTTATATAATAGTATTTTATCTACAGTTTTACTATGCGAGATTACAGGTTTCCACCTATCTAATTTTGCAATGGTAATATATTTTTTAAATTTAAATTAATGGTGCAATTTATAATAAATTTTTAATTGTATAAAATTATTAGGTTTTAGTTTTGGATTGGGAATTCAGTAACGAAAGAATTACTGTCTCGTAGAATAAATATTCTGCAATACTTATTACTGAGTAGATGCAATGGTTTAATTACACATATTTCAAAAAGAAGATAACTTTGAATTATTTATTGCTATTTAAACCTCAGTTTTCTAATTTTATTTTATCTCTTAATCACATTTGTATATTTTCCTTAAATGGGCCAATTTCTATCAACACATTTTGTAATTTTAAACATATTTCCCTATTTTAAGAATCATTTAAATTTCATTATGTATCAAAATGTTACAGAGAAAATTTTAAAAATTAATTAATATGTCATAATTATATTTTGCTATTTTTATCCCTCTTTTAAATAATCTCCTATTTAAGTATTTTAAAGAAAGATAAAATATTGAATTAATCCCATTTTATTTATATTAAAGTAATCCCATACTTAAATTAATTTCTACTAGCATGTCGGTAAGAAATCTCATCGCTTCCAAAAGAACTAAAATTTAAACACAATTGAACCATCAGTTAAACTATTTATTAATCAATCAATTCTTCTCCCCATCTTTCAAACATAAAATGAATGTTTTCAAAGAATAATCAGTACCATTGAAAATTAACCTTAAATTATTCAATCTTTCTGTTTCCTATCATGTTTCACATATAAAATTTCAACAAATCTTATATTACAGAAAAAAGGATATTTGAAAAATCGTAATTACAAATTATATAAACTTCAAAAAAATAAAGTTATTTCTGAGATTTTCTTTCATTTGAAGAATAAGATACAGAACTTGATGTTCGAAATGAAATACTGTATGTTAATTATTTCATTGAATTTATATTCTTGAAGGATGAAATACATTCAATTTAAAATAAAACTTTGAATGATGTCGATAAATAATATGTTTATGCAAAATAACAAATATCATTTTGGTTTTTATTCAATTAAATAAAGAGCGTGAAAAATACTGATGTAAAATAAAGATTAGAAGTACATTTATTTTTGAACTAATATAATTATCCCCCTTTCACGTGCCTCAAGTTAAAATGGACTTAAATTATTTGATTGTGTTAGTATCCGTGTTGTGAAGAGGAACATCAATTATTTCTTAAGCTTGATGATCAGCGATGCGTTGCGTGGGTTATCTCACTCAATTCCTTATCTAAGAGTGAGTTCTTTTTCCTTATCTGCTTAGTACTTTCTTTGTCTTATAAAAGTCGAATTATTCATTTAGAATTATTATTCTTATATATCCATCAAAATTATGAATTATTTCAAATTAAATTGAATTTCTGAGAAACAATGTCTGCACTTAGAACTATGCATGAAATCTACTATCGCGTGTTTTGAGAAGTTGCGGTTACTGAATATTCCGTCAAATGCTGAATATTTCATTAATTGTTTATAAATTATAAATATTTCTATGACATTGATATAATTTTATAATTTGCTTGATTATGTGAATAGTTTAATTTCTTATTTCATCCTATTTGTAAGTGGTTTATAAAAATTATGTGAAGAAAGCAAAATTAATATTTTTTACATTAATTTTAGTTACTTCTTATAATTTGTATATGTATGTATCATTAAAGGAAATGTTTGTGCCAACGAAAATAAATTTTTTTATATTTGTGTTGGTAGATCAGGAGCTAACCTATAAAACAAAAAATACAACAGAATGTATACCTATTAGAGATTAAAAATTACAATATGAAGGCAAGTTAAGGGTTTGATTATTACAAATGAGGATTATGGAAAATATAAAAAATATTTTAAAGTCTTATACGAAGTATAACATTGTCAAAACCAGAATTTATTAACCTTGTTAAAAATAGATCATATAGATCATATTATATTTGATATTTTTTCCAGAAGAATTCGTAGAAAGTAATTTTTTGCAACAAGACACACGAAAATGTTATTACCAAAAACTAGAACTTTAAATCCTGTTCGGGTTAGGTGGAATTCTTACTTTCCAGAACAATTTGTTGCTGAATCCTAGCAGAGCTCACACCCTTGGGGTGAATAATTTTTGGTTGGCGATAAATTTCGGCAGTCTTGGTAATCATAATTTAAT
>JAPDSC010018503.1:81105-105926 GCA_026290005.1 Latrodectus geometricus
TTATGTCTTAAATATTACTAATCATTGTATTTTGAATAGCAATTTTTTTCGCAAATTAAATTGTCTGCGCAAATTAAATAAACTGCATGTTTTACCTAGACAAAAAAAATAATAATAATTCACAAAAAGTGTGTGAAATTCACAAATTCGACTTCTGAGTTTAATGTTTGAAATGATTTTCAGTAAATTATACATCCACTTTTCATAGTATGCTTTCTACCTAAAATGATATTAATAAAATATAAAAGTAAAATATACGTATATAAAAAGTATATAAAAATTTACGCCTTACATTATGTAAGAAAATATTTTAAATACTTATTTGATTTTTTCCTTAATTTTGGGAAAAGTTATTTTTAAATTTTTAAATGTTAGAGTTATTTTAAAACCAAGTAGTTTCAGGATGTTAGTTTTATTTTTTAATAGATTTTATAAATTCTTATTAAAAAATACTAAATCTTTTGTAGTAATTTAAAATTCAAAACCCTTCATTCATTTTTTAATTATAGATATTTAATTAGTTTAATTTAAAATGTAATAGAATAAGTACTTGGTTTTATATGCAATTCCATATTTCAATTAGTGAATTATCCACATATCTAACGAAATTGATATTGAGAATCTTTGAATTATTTAAAATATTTAATAAGATTTAAAATAACTTGGAAAACTACATGGATTTAGATTTGGAATTAAAATTATTAGAACTATCAAAATATATAATTAAATTTTCATCAAATAATAAACTCAAATCAAGAATAAAGCAACTGCAAATATATTTTACATTGTGTTGAAAAAATAGTGAATAATAAGAAATTAAGTGCATTATATATGAAACTACTATGTGCTGTAAATTATTAAACTCAAACCAAAATTACAGGAAATACTGTAATTGCAGCATAAAAAGGATTCCTTTAAAAAATTTGTAAGTCTTTCTTGCATAAAATATCACCATAAATTTTCATTGTACATAATGTTTTTGTTCTAACTTGTCTGACTTTATGCAATAATTTACTGTGTGTAATTGCTTTCAATCTAGTCTAGTTTATATAATGCGCCTTATTTTTATGTTTTAGAAATGAATCTAATCAATAAGCACCAATTTGTTCACGTGTAAAACAAGTTACTAAAGGAGCAACAACAGAATGATGGGGTTCAAATTTCCCTCTTTTCATGCATAAAAGAAAATAAATTTGCAACAAAGTGTGACGAAATATTGTTTCGGGATATTTACCTGTTAGTGACACTTTAACTCGCGCACAAAGCAACGAGAAATTGGTCAAGATAATGGGGTTTTTGAGAAGGAGGAAAAATTATTCTTTTCGAATCTGACAGGAAAAGATCGCAAGGCCGTCTTTCTTGAGCAAAAGAAGCTAAAAAGCCGGCACCGACTCACCTGTGAGTCCAGATACTGGAGAAGGTCGTTTTCTAATCTGACCTTCACTCACTTCAATTTGCTGTTTCGGTGAGAATTGAGAAGTCTCTATATCTATTTTGCCACACATGCCAGGAGGAGGACTGATGGGACGAGCTTTTCTTCTTCTTTTGTCCACTTCCAGTTATTTCCTTTTTGTCGAACTAAATTGTTAACTCTTTCACCATGGCTCGTTCTTTACTGATTTATATATCTATCTTGGTGATTTTTTCGTGTTTTATTTCGGCTAGCGCTGCTTTGAAATTAAATAAGACTAATTCTGCGAATGTTATTTTTCCTGACTACCCACCGTCCACGCTCAATCGCGAAGAACCGGATCACGGTAACGGGGAACTTAAGACATTCAAAGAAGTGGAAGTAAAAATAAAAGGACTGATCGATGATATTATTAAAAAAGTGCTGCCGTATGTCATAAGGTCCAGTGCAGATATCCGACTCTCTGGAAGATGTATGGCTAGTATCTTCAAAGTGGTCATTGGAATGCAGAAACTCCAAGAATGGGCCATTAGAAGTAGGAATGATATAATTTATTTTTTCTTAAATTAGCATTAATAGAAATAAATTTTAAAACTTTCACTGCAAGCTTTACTATAGCAGATATTTTTGTCACGATACTATAACAGATATACTTTACTATAACAGATTTTTTTGTCACGATACTATAACAGATATACTTTACAATAACAGATATTTTTGTCAGATAGTTTTGTTAAATAATTTATCACCCAGCAATATAGAATCTAACTTATTTAAAACTATCAATAAAATATCTTAATGATAAATCGTAAATATTTCTCTCACATTAATTTTAATATTTTGATGAATTTCATGTATAAAACTTTCTATGTTTTAAGAATACACTTATAAAATATATTGTGTACTGATTTGATAAAAATCGTTTTATATTAGTTAAAATGAGAGCCAGAAATGATGGTTTGACACATCTTTACTTAATAAAAATGTACTGTTATTAAATGTCAATATTATTCTGTTATAACTAGATATGAAAAATTGATTAAATTATATTAATATGTGTTAATTACTTACTGGCCATAAAATCATATAATTAAAAGCATAAATTCAAAAATTTTGCGATATTATTATTCTAAATTATTTTAAGTAATTATTAGAAACTCTCAAAATAAGAGATTAAAATAATGAATTGAGCAAAGCAACGTGTTATAATACAATTTACAATTTCATTAACAATTATTATATAAAGAAGAATAAAAAACACTGATTATTATATAAATATAGACTAACTCAATATAAGATAGAAATATATTTATTATAAAAATAAGTTTATCTGAAATATTAGTAAAAAAAATCTACTTTTCAAAGTAAAAATACTTACAGACAAAAAAATAAATACATACATGTAGATTTTATTATTTTTCTTAAGTAATGAATTAATTAATTTATATTTTTGTTATATAATTACATACTAATATAAATAATTTACATTTACATATTTTGGTTTTGATATGAGTTCTTTTATAAAAGAATTCATGTTATACATAAATTTCGATTAAGCTCTAAAAATTGTCTTTTAAAATAGTCATTTGTATATATCAAAATAGAGAAAAAAATGACCGTATAGATGTATTTTACCACATATAATAACTGCGTTTAACTCTTATTTATATAGTTATCAATTATAAACCTTATTTTTCAAAATATTGATTAGCTAAAAACTTTATCTTGCATTCAAATTCATGTTATTTTTGAATAATTCATTTTTTAAATAACTCTTTGAATATATTTAAAATAATAATCTGAATAATAACCATTTATTATATTTAAAGTATATTATAAAAGGTTTTAATTTTATTTAGGTTATTTTTATACTAACATTTTGAATATGATTGTTAGTTATTTTATTGTAAGTAATGGTGATGACTATTTCATAGTCAACATTTTATCCCATATCGATTATATTTTAAATGTATAATAATTTTGGAAACATGAAATACAGTAACTTAAGAAATATTTTATGCAAATAACAGCAAAATCACGTGACTTAATCTGAAAATATTACATAATATTTTAAATAAAATGAAATCCTTCATATAATTGAAATTCAGAAATTATTGTGGCACACTTTTTTTCTTATATTGTAACTATAAAATTCACTGACTTTAATCTTGTTTTCCATAAAGCACTCACAAATATAATATATTTATTAAAATGTTGATAAGTTTTTAAAAAGAACAAAATTTGCTTAGAAGTGGACTTAATAATACTAAAAACTAGTTTTAAAAAATCAAATTGTAAAAATCTTATATTCATCAAAAAGCATATATGAATAAACGTAGCTTGAACACTTTTTGCTTCATTATTTTTAAAATTTTAGAACTTTTGCCTTGTGCTAAAATTTTGATTTTCTTCAGAAATATAATACATAAAATTTAACTGCTTATTTTATTATGTCTTAGAAATGTGTAAAAGTTAATAAAATAATTATTTAGAAATACTGTTTAACTGATACGTTTTTGATGTTAATAATAGCCTTAATTCTTTAGCAAAATTGGCGTTAAAAATTAGGCAAATCAGTGTTAAAGTAAAGCCAAAAAATATTAATGTTTTTTCAATGTGGCATATCAATATCAACAAGGTAATCATAAATATTGAAAGTGCTTAGGCGGAAAATTAATTATTTGATACCGTGTTATAGACAGCCTAACCTTAAAAAGCTTTATAAATTACCGATGTCGTTCCGATTTGTTCTCTGAAAATGCTTTTCATAAATAGAGTTTTCGTAACTATATTTTCATACTAGAAGAAAATATAAACCACAACAGATGTACTTGTAAAAAGCAGTAATGCGAAGTCGTATTCTGTATTTATAGAATAACTAGTATCGAATCTGGAAGCCTCATCTTTGAAGACCAGGATCTTATTTCAGAGACATGCTGAGATCAAAAAATTATTCAAAGCTTCAAAGCAAATTGATAAAAAAATAATAACTTCTATAAAAATGTAAAAAAGTAAAAATTTGAACAATGAAGGCTATACAACGCATCTAGTTTTCTGTAGAAAATCATCATAATTTCACGTTTTAATATTAGTTAATTTATCACGAAAGTAACATTTTTAGTAAATTGTACTCTTAAATTTATTTTTAATTCCCCTTTTCTTTCAAATTTTAATTTTGCTAAGACATTCTCGTATTAGTTCAATACATTTGTCTAATGCCTGTTCTTATAACTGCCACAAAAAATTTTCATAAATTTCAGAAAATTCACTTATTTTCCGGATTTAAGAAATAATTTAGGTTTGCTTTCATCTTTACTCATATTTACACTATATTACATTATTACCTATATTTTATATATTTTATTAAAAAACTGATTGTTTTCAATAAACAGGTATTATTAAGATTACATAGTCTAATTTTTTAGAATATTTCTTATTTTTAATATTTCCCGAAGCAGAATTCTTTTTCTTCCTTATTACATTTATGATTTTCAGAAATTTAATTTTCAGTTTTTATATATTGAAGTTAAAATGTCTTAAATTTCTAAATGTGCAAATAATTTTTTCAAGCTTCTTTGTATTCATGGTGATTAAAGCAAGACTACAACTTGTTACTCAATTTAATAAGAAATCTGACAAAGAAATCAAACTCTCCATAACTCGAAATTAATTGCTGAGTTGTTGATCAAAGTCTCGTGCACGGCCACATGTATCAAATGAAAATTAGCATTTTTGGTAGTTGTATGACTACCTTAAGGGAGAAGCATTTCCTCAGTACCGTAAAACCTGAATTCGTAACTGGCCAATTTAAGAATCATCAGTGATGAAAAAAAGCAGATAAAGGTCGAATAATAAACTTCATTTACGGCCGATAGCATCAATAATGTGGAAAAATATTACGGCATTACGGAATAATACAGGTAGCTCTTCACAATGGATGATCTTAATTAAAGATAAATTTTAAAAACAATTGGCTCAAAGTCTTTTAAACAGGTGATCAATTACCCATCAAGGAAAGTAGCGCACCATAATTTAATATGCAACTATGTTTTTCACAGCTGATGAAAGTGATAAAATATTAACGTCAATAGAGAGAGATTCTTAAGTTATACGTTATATTTTCAAGGACAAGAGGAGTTTTAAGAGTAAATATTTTAACATCATAAATGAAACGGAAATATTGGTATCTTAGATATTTTAAATACTGATAATATTTTTGCATACATGATTTTAAAAGATCATTATTGCTAATAACATTTTGCATTCACATCAAATTAATGCTTTAAAAGTGAATCTTCCATGCTATAAAAATTTACATTAACGAAAGAGAATATTAAAAAAAGGAAACATACAACAATTAATAGTTATAAGTGTATATATAATAGAAGATATATTCTTAACTGTATTTCAAAAGTAAAAATCCAACGTATTCAAATTAAAATGCATATTTAAAACTTTTATTTCTCAAAAAACACAAAAAAACATTTTATAAGAAAACATTTTGTAAATTTTTAAAATATTTTGAAAAATCCCCTTTGATATCAAAGGCGAAAAACAATTTTGTGAAATTTATAATCTTAACAATTGCACTCTGTGCTTCTGTTAACATTTTAATGAATGTTCTTAATTTAATAGATAATATGATAATAAAACATTATCTAATGTTATATATTTTATATAATGTTGTGTTAATCAAGCACCGTACCAGCAATATTGCATTCTCTTCTTGCCTCAGTGAAGATACTACATTGGAAAATGAATTCATAAACATTTTAATTAGTAATAATTCTTTTAACGAAACTATATATGAATAAAAATATTATTCAATCAAAATTTGTAATTATATTTAAAGAATATTTATGTTCTTTAATTGAATTGCTTAATGTAATATAAATGACAAATAATAATGAGGCAAACGTAGATATTCCAGAAAATTTGTAAACAGAAAAATTATAAGCCTACAAATCAATATTCAGAGAGAACAAAAAATTCATCTAAAATTGAGTTTTATCCTGTTAAAAATCGACTTGTTAGTTTTTAACAGTGTAAATTGGTTTATTAATTTAAACACCGACTCATTTACTAGTTTTTATTGCAATTGCCTAATTGGACTTTAGAAAAGTGACCACAAAATTTCTTACCAAGAAATGAAAATTGCATAAATCAACAGAAATGTAAATGATCCTGAAAAACCGTAGAAGCTTACCAATAACTTATGTTTGTCATTTACAGGAAAAAAAATGTTTCTAAAATCAGTAGCCACAACAGTAAACCATAATTAACTTATTCAAAAATACTTTATTAAAGTCTTTAGATTTTTTGTTTTATAAAAAATTGTAATTTTTATATATTGTTCACGTGTTCTGAAGTTTTTGAAAATATGCTTTCTTATTATGTATATGTATTATATAATATACCCATGTGCATATTTATATTTATCTTATTTAAATATTACTAAAGTTAAAAATAGATGGAGTAAAATAAAACAAAATGAATTAAAGAAATAAAAACTTTGGCACTAGTTTGTGCTCAGTTTATAACAGTTGAAAGCTCTTTTAGAAATATTGATAATATTCTCAGTATATTACATTCTAGGAAGAATTTTTATCAGCATTGTATTTTATCAGCATTGTATTAAATATCCCAAGAAAGAATATGTACTATATCATCTCTTATAACCCAACTGTATTTACGTATTGCTTAATATCCCTTGAAATCCCTTGAAAACACATGGATAGTGATAAATTTAATTATTATTTTCATATATAATAACGCATTATATTTCATCAAATTTCTGGTTGTCATTCTCTATTTATGACATTTAACGGTTAAAACAATACCAAAAGTTTCTTAATGATCCAGTTATTCTTAATTATGCCAATAATTTTGTGACATTTTATTAACTTAACTATTTTTTGAAATATAAAGATTCGATGATTTTATTTAGCAAAATGTTCAAAATATAACTAATATTTAAACAAAAGCACGTACTGTAAATCTTTGATTTTCCGATAGAACAAAGAAAGCTAAAAGCACAGTTTTTTTTGTATATGCATTCCTAAAATGAAGATAGCTAAAAGCACATTTTTTTGTATATGCAGCCTTTGTAATTCTAAGCTATTTTATTTTTCATTCCATAAAGGCTAGAAGTAAACTCAAGTATTCATAATTTATGAAAAAAATGCAATTTTTTTTCAAAGAGGCTTATGTACACGTTATTCTGTTTTCTTTCCTGAAGCTGAAGTATTCTTCATTAAAAAATCTGGATAGTCATTGATTTATGCAAATAGAAATCCAGGCTTATTCAAGCCATCAATATGGAAGAAATACCCCATTTACTGTTTTTCACACGACGCCTTTAAGAAATTACTTTCGAAAATAAAACAAAATTAGGTTAACTTATTTAAATGTGATAAATTAAAAATTTAGACTATTTATATAAAAATCAAAAAATTTTAAAATTAGTTTAAAGTAAATAAATTTGCTAATTAAATATTTATGTGCAAGATAAATTCAAATCAAATATATTTAAAAGCGTGTCATAAAATGATAATGTAAATCCATTACTAAATAATTAAAACTTAATATCAAGTAAGCAAATTGAGACACAATCTCAACTGTCGCATAATCGAGAATCCTTAGATGTAATGAAAAATATATTTTATTAAATGTTTCAAGAATTCTAAAAAAAGAAGTCGAACCCGTTCATTCCTACTATAAAAGTAAGAAATTGCGCAATTAGGAATGGAACTTTCAGATTTCAGCAAAGTTGACGATGTCAAGGACTTGTTTTTCACTAGAGCCACGTGCAAGAAGGTTTATAGACATTCGCAAACTTTTCATTCAAAGAAAAGTGATAAATCACCCTCAAGATTCTAGAAAATACTTATATTTCATCTAATATCAATTAAAAATTTGAAGCTGGAAATATTTTAACAAAAGGAAATGGCAAATATGTCACTTTTATTAACTCTTAGAAGTGCAATCGCTTATTCAAGGGTTGCGTTGACTTAAGATTTTTGTTATTAATTTAAGAATGCATATTTGTTTGTCAATTATTATTTTTTTTTGTCTATAGCTGCATAATAAGACTTTAAAATACTTAGATTTAAATAAGCTTATATACGCTGATAGAATTAATTTATAAAAATAAAATTGATAAGTTTCCCACATTCGATTAAATTTGTTAATTTAATGACACTCACCATTAACGTATCCATATTTGTTGATTGTACTAATTTATATAAATAAAATTGATAATCTTCCCATATGATTAAAGCTTGTTTTGATTCAATAGAATTCATTATAAAAGTATTCATATTTGTTGTATTTTAATAATACATTGCAGATAAATTTCTAGTGATAATACTATAAATAGCATCTCTTCGCCATATGAGCAAATTTTCTTCATAATTGGTTTAACAAAATATATATATTTAATTTAAAATACTAGTAAACAAATTTCTAGACTTTAAAATTATTTTGCAAAAAAAAAAAAACCCTCTAATTAAATATTGTTTACAATTCATGGAAAAACTATATTTATCATACATCTATACAATGTCATTTGTCGAAAAATGAACCATTTTGCAGCACTACAATTCACGCTATTTGCATATTTGAATTATATATTCCTAACAATTTTTGAAATGAAGTCTTATTAAAGCTATTTTCAAAAGCGGTATCAAATTATTTGTTAAACAAATTTTTAAACAGTTTGCATAATAATATACATGAACATTTAAAAAATAAACAAACATATTTTTGGATCACATGACTTTTAAAAATTGTAATCAGTTTAAGTTAACTAAACTGCAATCAGTATTTTTAAAACTGCAATCGATTCTACTTGTATGGGCCATTTGCAATTTTTGTTAAAAATTCTATTTTAACTATTAGCGCTAATATGACCGCAAATAAGAGTACAACTTTTGCACATGCATTTCATATCATTCATAATTTCTTTTCTACACTATTTTTAAAGTACTTGCTTTTCTACACTATTATAAAGTACAATTTTAGAATATATTATTTTAGAATCTAAACAAGTGTCAGAATATATTTATTTAAAATAATAAGAACCCTTATTCTGCCTATAAAAAATAACAGTATTTACCTAAACATTGGCATACCGTAGCCTTCAGATGTAAGATTCTAGATATACAGACATTGAGAACAAATATCAGTAATTTGTGTAACTTAACAATTCATAACTCTATTTTTACAATTCTTAAATCACTATCAAACGTTTAACTTTTGGTGAATCAAGGAGTGTTTTTAGAGTTAATGAGATATTTATGATTATATGAATTAGTAGAAAAGATTTAAATGAGCTCAAAACATTTAATGATGAAAACATTATGTAAGAAAATAAGTTTAATAAATAATAAACAAGGAAATATCATTTGAAAATTTGTGAAAAGTTGCTATAGAACCACCATATAATTTAAGAGTATTATATGGTTTATGTGATACTCTTTTTAAAACTACCATCTGATTTTTCAAACTATTTCCCTGAATTTTCAAATTGAACATTTCTCATGCCTTGTCTATAAATTAAATCAAGTATGTATCTTTTATAGGTACTCAAGCTCAGGAATGTATCTCGTAAAAAAACTATAGTTTGGCTAAAAATCAAAAGCGATATATTTTTGTCATAAACTGAACATGAAGTTATTCATTTGCACCTCAAAATATTCTCAACTTATTGAAAATTTAGTGAAAAGTTGAAATTATTTAAAAACGCTTTCGCTAACAAATCAGCGATTTTTTTTTCAGACATCATCAACTGTCATTCTACAGTTGCACTTAAAAATATTTTGTGATGTATTCAAAATTATGAAATTATGTTTTATTACGAAATATCCTTCATTATTTAGTCCTCAGATAAATGTACGTTTCTCTTTGACTGTTATACAGCCATTTTTTGGATTATTAGCTCTTGCTGACATGTTATAATGAAGTTATGACTTATCTTTAATGATAAATATAATTAAATAATAAAATAGTTTTCATTTAATTGTTTACAAAAAATTGTGAAACAAAGCTATTAAAAAATCCTACTTTCTAATATTTTTAGCTAATGGTATAAGCGATAACGAAATTATTTAATTTATAATAAAGTTATTATTATTTTACAATTGTTTATAAAAATGTAATGATTTATAAGCATAACAGCTTTATTATTTTATAATATTTTACAATAATGAAATCCTTATATTCATTAAAATAAAAATTTAATGATTTTATTATTATTAACAAAATTAGCAAATTTAGTAAAATAATGATTGATCAAATCAAATTATCTTCAAAATTGTGTTTTTAATATATTTTATTTCATTAAAAGTATATTAAATTTTAAAATATTGTATCTAATAATTTTTTATGGCTATAGACTAACAGCATTTACTTGTTACAGTTTGTGTGCATTACTCCAAAGGGAAATGAATGCTCTTTTGTATTAGATTAATCAAGAATTAACTATAAAAAATATATATTTCAGAAATTTCTTTAATGTAACATCATTTATGGTTTATCAGCAAAAAATATTCTACTACTCATTAAAATAATTTAAATATTGATACCTTTGCAAGACCAATTTAATTTAATTAAGATTCTAATTTTTTAAAATTAAGAATGTGTAAGAAAGAAGTCATTATTTTTTACTATAAAGTTATAAGATAAAGCAATTAAAATTTTATTTCTGACATTGGGCAATATTTAAAGAAATTTAGAGCTAAATGTAAATATTATCTGAGAATCCCTTATCAAATATAAAAGTTCTCTTAAAATTTATCATCTAAAAAAACATTTTTAACTATAATTTCACAAGATTTAAGAAAATATTTGTATAGCACAAAAGTTGTGCATTATAAACATACTAAAGGTAGAGTACAGACATGGAAGCAAACATGGGAAACGAATGATTAGTCTAAAAAATTTTGCAAGACATTTTATAACTTGTGCAACAGCTTTCTAACCCATTTACATTTTCAATGAAGAGATTTACATCTCACTGTTTTCACTTGAAACAATTAGACATGGTAACAAGGAAGTCGGTTGTAAAAATTTTTATGAAAGTCAGAAAATGAAATTACGTTGAGAAATATTCAAAAAATAATTCAGTAGTTTTAACAAAATAAATTTTAAAAAATTCGACTCAAGCAAATCTTGTCAAGGTTTTACAGATGAAGAAAAATTAACTTAAAATTTTCATATGAAGAAATAATGAAATTCTTTTTTCTTGAAATTCAAAGATTTGCATTTCTCTTACAAAAGTTAAAATTTTATCTATCAGTTTAATTTAAGCAGAATTCATATGAATTTTAAGAAGTAAAACCAAAGCCATTAAACTCTTAAGCCATAAAGTTTTAAAATTAATGTTTAAATATATTTATCAAGACTGATGTAAATTTTATATACTACTTAAAATATTATTCATTAGTTTAAAACACATTTTTTAGCCATTCACTCTTCTTTCCATTTCTAATTAGAATATTGATAAATTTTTACGAAATATTACGGATGTTACTATTTAAACAATGTTATTAAAATACAGTTTAAAAAAGTTATTGATTACATAATAATTTATTTTTATTATTATTATTATTACAGTTTAAAAAAGTTATTGATATTTTCATCGATATACTTTCTTTTCTTAAAAAATAATTTTTTTGTTATTTCTAATCGTGGGCACCCTTGAGCAAATAAGTACATTAGCCCATTTGCTGCAACAAGGCCGGAAACTGTTACTCATTTTATCGTTACCCGGTAGGCACCTGTGAACCAAGTCACGGGGGCCCGAGTAGCATCACCCACGCCACATCACCACAAACCCATTTATAGGACTGCCCACTTTCATCCATCATCTGAGGAAAGGACAAGAAACACAGAGAGAGAGAAAGTGCATCCATTCCCGAGCCGGGATTCAAACCCGGGTCCTTCCCATTGTGTAACCCCACCTGTCTAGTGGTTAGCGTAACTGACCGGGTCCAGTCAGTTACGCTAACCACTAGACAGGTTGGGCGACTCTTTTCTTAAAAAATAATTGCTTAAGAAATATAAAATACTGTCCCCATTGCTGACAAAAATTAAATCATTATTGTTATTATCTATTTAAGTAAACATTAACTAAACAAATATTCATAAAAAGTTAATGATATGCTCAAAACTATTTCAAAATAAATTTGAAAATTTATTTTTTAAAAATCACAGAAGTACAAAACATGGTTCTTGTTTTTAGCAATCTATTGAAATAATTAAGCAGATAACTAAAAATTACTTAAAGTGTTAGGGCTTATGAAGATTGTTAAGCAAATTATGTTGTTGTCACACATCCCCTATATTTGCAGAGCTAAATCAAGTCTATGAAACTGTGCACCCTAAAGAGTCCAAAACTAAAAATGGATTGTCAGTAAGGCCCTGCCTGGAGAGGCCCACAAGCAAGAATATGTTCAGAGGAATAAGTAAATTATAATTTCAATAATCACTATTAATGATTTTAACAAAAACAAAATGCAAGCATTTTTATCTTAAAGAATGGAATACTTTCCTAAAAATTGAAAAATAACAATGCTGTTGAACTTGATAAAAATATTTTCTATAATGATATATTACTTCTCTATTTATATTTGAGATGCCTAGCGATTATTTTACAATAAATTTGTAATTTCAGTCAGTTAGTCTATCAAAACATATATATTAAAACAGGAACAAAAGACATGTAATCAAATTCGGGTCAAGCACAAGACCCTAACTTACTATTCGCCTTTCCCTTGACATTTCAGCAGCGTCCTACTTTAATGGATGTTTCAAGAGGTTAACTGAGGCCGAAAACCGTTTTTGCTTACAAACAATGCTATTTAAATGACGAATTTTACGAAGCAAAGAAATCCTAGATTTTGATATATATATATATATATATATATATATATATATATATATATATAATACTAAAAGTCACGAGATACTTGAAATTGTTCAGAAAATGACTGACAAATTTTAAGGTTACTTTTTGCTTAAATCATGATTTATTCTACGACGTTACCAATCAAATGTGTTATATTATTGGTGATATTTTCAAGTTTGCAGTGAAACAGGATTTGTTTACTAATAAAATAACACAACATATAATTAAGCTGTCTTATATTCAAAAGTCTAGTGCAGTTTTAATTTAAAATGTTGCTTTTATGAAATCAAAAAGAAAAAAACCTAGAATTATAAACTAGCATAAAAAAGAGAAGTTAAAATGGGTAAAATAGGTTTGACCTGGAATGCTAATATGGATGAATAAGCAATACTATTTTTTTAATGAAAAAGATGTCAAACTCTCAAATAACATTACCAACTACTAAAGTCATCCAATAATATAACCTAGAGATTTCTTCAATAGGCAGAGTGATCTATGATAGTGAAGAAGCTTCTATATACTGTAGAATATACGATCTGCAGTGAGTTCTGTGAGTGAAGAAGTTATCAATAATGTCTTTGCAAATGTAATACCTTTTGGTTCACTTTTAAAAGATTAAAACTGAAATTTTTATCTAGAAAATGTTCCTTGGTATGTACTTGAGCAGTTTTAAAATTCATTTCAAAAGAAAAAATCAAGGTTTTATATTCTTGAAAACGTAATCAAGATCTGAATTCCAAAGTAAAATTGAGAGGCCATTTTGCTCCCAAGTGTATATAAATAGTTGCCAGTATAAGTTTATATATGAATTGTAAGAAGTTATCATCATGGATGAATGAAACTAATTTTCTAAGTCCTTGCTCGAAAAACTGATGGGTTCAACGAAAATTGAGGATTTGAAGTTACTTAGAAAAAGGCTGAATCAACGTTTCTTAAATAAAAACAAATAGTTTTAGATTTGTTGTTGTCGTGTGCCATCCAGGCTGGCAATATGGGGTGCGCTGCTTTAGTTTTCCAACTGAACCATATTTGGTGTGGAGTCCGACTTCCTCAGTACATACATGCCATAAGTACCCGTTTATAGGGTAGGCAACCATTTACACACACACACAAAGAAAGGACAAAGACAAAAAAGAGAGAGAGAAAGTACATCCATGCCCGAGCCAGGATTTGAACACAGGTCCCACCCATCTGTAGTCAGGTACGCTAATCACTAGATAGGTTGGGCGGCTTTTGATTTGTTTTTATCTACAATAACAAATCTGCTGTGCGTTATGCATACATAACGCAGTAGGCGAGTCCCGGGCTATATCTCAAAGTTAATACATTTGGAATATACTCCAACCACCCAGCTTTTCATAATTTTGAACCACGGTCAGTTGACGAGGTCACACCTGAGCGGCACCTTCTTCTTCAAAACTGCTTCACCCCAGTTGGTTGGTTTTGTGTCATGGATAGAAAAAATTTCAAATAGCATCGAAGGTCTTATACCCCACATGAGTGGAAAAATAGTTTTAGATAATACTAATATAATTTTGTAATAAATATTTAAATAGAAAATTTTAAAAGTATTGATAAAATATTAAATTTTAAACATCATTTAAAATATTATTCATATATTTCGTTAAATTGCATAAATTTAATTTTATTAAAAATTAATATTTTTTATATTAAAATCATGAAAAACTCAGAGAAATTATAATATTGTGTTGGAGTTAGATGATGTCCTAGTCCAGACACACCCTATACATGTAGGTATACATACCTTTGAAATAATTTTATAAACTTCATTATACAAATAATTCCTATTCTAACAATAATAAATATTTGCAACGTTGTTATACTACACAAATTTCTCTTATATATATATAATAAAAATATTATATGTAATGAAATATATAATATGTAATGAATATGTAATATTTAATGAAAATATTCTACCAGTTAAAAATGTATTTCATATAAATAACTTAATGTGTCATCTAATTTAACTAAAATCATAACTTAAGTCACGTCTGATTTTTAAAAAATATATCTGTAAATATAATTTGGATATTTTTTATAAACTTTAATAATGGTGTAATTTTTCTGAAGTAATACGATTGCTTCTAGAAAATCATGAATGCAACTTTTTAGTTATAACTGCTTCCGTTCGTTCACCCAGTGTTCAAACCGCAAAATAAATTCGTGTTTTTATTATATACAATAAAGCAGGATTTTTTTTATACGTAATCAGATTATTATTGCGGAAAAACTGGTTTAATATTGCATGAAAGTAATTAGAAAAATTGTTTCCACGTATTTTTCATCATTTTAGCCTTGAAATAGCAAATGATATGGGTTTTTACGTACGAAGCAAATATCTCTGAAAATTTTTTACTCTCATAGAATGTATAATAACGGCACTCAGAATCTTAAATTTAGATTATAAGGAAGAAAAATACTTGCAGTTCAAAATATTTAAACTTCCAAAGATTTTTGAAAATAATATGTTTTTAGAAAATTTTATTAATTTTCTTATTATTCACAGTAAAGCTAGCTTTAAAATATGTGAATGATTTACGGTAAAACAAAATAAAAATACTTTTTAGATGATAAATTTATCTTTATATTTGATCAAAAATAAAGCTTTTATTTTTGAAAACCACACTTTTCAAAAATTTCAAAAGTTTCATCACTCAAAAGTTTTAAAATAAAAAATTATTTGTATATTAAAACTTTTATGTTAAGTACTACACATCTCTTTTTATGTATTAACGTAAACATATGATTTCGTGAAAAAATTTCTAAATTCGTTTTTGAAATATTGCCAATAATTATTCAATTTTATTCATTAAAAATAATAAAAATATTTCAAAGAAAAATTACGATATTATTATTATATTTCAAATAATTACAGAATATAATTTTCGATCTTTTAGTGCATCTTGAAATTAATAAATTAATTTATAATAGCATCACAGAAGTTTCTTAAAATTAAAATATTTAATTATTAAAAATGGGAATAAGTGTTGTATTCATAGTATTTCTAACATTGTAACATGAAATGAATTTAATTTAAGTCTTCATAAAACTATTTCACCCTATATATTTATCATTATTTAAATGCATATTAAAAATAAGATGTAAATTAAAAAAAATTGTTATATTAGTTTATTTTGAGATGTGGCTTACATATTATTAATTAAAAAAGGGCATGATAACCTGTGGTTTATCTAATAATTAAATATTATTTCAAATTTTCAATTATTTATATCATAAACTTGTATTAAAAATAATTTTGTTTTTAATGATTCATTTATTCAACTAAAAGCTTAATGTGAGTTTTTAAGCATTAAATATTCCATTTATTTAATTTAAGAAAAATTAATTTTCATGAAAAAAATAATTTTTTTAATGTTAAATATTGTATTTTTTTATCGTTAAAAATTTCAATAAAAGATATACATAAAAGTAAACAATAATGTGTGCACAAAATATTAAAACTCAAAATATTAAACAATTATTTGCTGTTCGTACCTATAATAAATAACTTTATTATAATCTTGAGTACATATTTCTATTTTTTCAACTGTCAACAAAATACTTGCTCAAATATAGTTTTACAATGTAATAATGCATTGTTATTTTCGATAATCTGTTCAAGCATTTAATAATAGCTACAGAAAACATTCATATGTTATTGTACTGTTATCGAGTTTTTATTTTTAAATTTGAACTAAAACAATTTATAGCTTAGTTAACAAATGAAAGTATTTACATTTCTAAGAAAATTATAAACACAATTTCTTAAAATTAATTAGAGATTCAGATTTTTAATTGCAATTCACTGTTTTGATTTCTAATTGTTCATATTTGTATTTTAAGATTGTAAAATATGGTAAATTATGCTGTTTCATTTATGCTCCATGAATTTAGGTACAGTAAGGAAATAATGAAATAGAAAAATTTGACTTAGATAAAGCTTTGCAATGAAATGTTAAATTTATTTAAATAAAAAATACCACTATTTTTGATTAAATCCGTTTTGATTAGATAAGACATTCTCACATAAATATAAAAAATTTTTACGATAAATTTCAAATTTTTTTAAGCAAGCGTTTTTGCTGAAATACCTTTTATTAAATTTTCAATAATGGAAAAAATTTTCTACCATACATTTATCTCATTTTCTATAAAACAATTTCAATTTTTTTATAAATAAAAATTTTTCTGTCATTCAGTAAATATCTGTTTATAAAGTCTTCAAGAAAAGAAATAATTTTTGTTGTGGAATCTTTTGTTTGTCCTTTTTGTAAATATATTGTTTATTTATGACAGAGGGAAATCACACAAATTTAGTCGAGAAAAAGTCCATCCCAATTGCTATTCAAGGTTGATCTTTTATATTGTTTCCATCACATAAACATGTCCATTTTGTGTGGAATATTAAAAAATAAATTTTTGAAATTCAATGAATGAATAGCACAGCTAAATGTAATTAAAACAAGTTTTTAAAGAGAATATGTTCGTTTACACAAGGTCGCTTTACAGCATCTAACAGTTCTGTCAAAAACTACAGCATATTCCGTATGATGAAAGGAACCATACAACTTTTTATGGCTCATAAAAATAATGTTTATTGCTGTTCCAAAGGAAGGATTATAATTCCCCTCTTTTGTTTATAATCCCTGATCAAAGAAAAGTATTGAATACTTCATAAAATACTTCTTTGAGAAAATAGGCGTTTAATTTAATACCAATCAAAATGTTTTCAATGTAAGCCAAAAAACTTGTTTATTGTCATTCACAAAGGAAAATAAGACTATTAATATTTTACTTATAATAACTCAAGGAAGATAAATACTGTCAAGTATTTAGCATCTAATAAAATATTATTTTAGGAAAATAGAGTGATTATTATCAAAGATTGTTTTATTAATGCAAAAAAATAAAATCTTTTTAAAATCATTCAAATGAAAATAAAAAGTTGAAAAATATCTTTTATTCATAATTTCTTATAAAAGACCGATTCCCTTTAAAAATTGATCAAATATTTAAATTTTATGTTTGTTAGACATTGATATTTGTAACAAAACTTTATATTTGTTAAAAATATCAACTTGAGAAAACAGACGCAGAAATTAATTCATAATTTACGATTGTGTTATTCTATATTATTTAAGTATTTTTAATATATATAGTTTATAGAGAAAATAACAATTACACGTACATAAAAATATTTTAGGAAAATTTTAAATTATTTTTTCATGTTGTCGTCGTATGCTATGTTAATAAGCAAAAACCTTTAATATTAACTAATAGTTTAGTTTTCTTCTTGAAGTAAGATTATTGTACATAATTCTGATAACTAAAATACTTCATTTAGTCTTCAGTAATTTAAAGTAGCTTCAATTCACAAAATAGATCAAATTATAAGAAAACTTGAAATTTTATAATAATCCCAGATTTGAATTTTTTGTTAAAAAATTAATAGTCGTTAAAGTTTGCATACATTCAGCAAGATATTTACTGATAAAGTGTAAAATATTTCTTGAAAAAATTCTCTAAAAGATATTCATTCTAGTGAGTACAATACGAATTATACTGAAATTTAAGAAAAAATCTTTTAAATGTATGTCGAAGATCTTATCATATTTTTTTAATTAAAGTTCATTTTTTGTATCCATTTTGTTTATTTTCTTTAAGCATTTCAGTGAACTTAAACAACTCGAAGGGACCTGTTACACTAATATTTTATAGCTTATGTTTCACCTAATAAAAATTTGTTTCGATTTTATTTTACATTTTCCATTTTGGCAACATAAGTCATAAAAAAGATAACATATTTCTTCACTATTTTTTAAAAAATATCTTTAGGTTTCATATAAAAATATGTATTTAATTACAAGTTTAATTTGCCTATTCTTCTTCATTTATATATTTGTGAGCCTAGTGCAATAATATAATACAAGTTATAGTAATGTGAGATGCATTTTATACTCAAAGGTAGATACTTTAGAGGTATTAATGAGAAATCAAGTTATTATAAGGTACTGTGATTTTAAATAACTCATGTCGCATGAAGTCTGTTTTTAAGTTACATTCTCGAATAAGATTTATCGTTGTGTTGAACTGATTTCTGTCGTTTAAGAATAAAAATAAAATTTATATAATTTAAATAAAATTTATGAATTGCTAACTATAGTATCTTTTACGTAGTAAACTTATTAACGAAAAGTTGTTAATAATATAAGGAAATTATTATCACAGTAAACGTTTTTACACAAGTTTTTATAATTTTATTAAAAATTAATAAATCATTCTTCATTTATTTTCAAATTCACAAATTAAAAACATCTTATACATAAATCATAATGGTATTTGCTTACTAAATGGTGTACCGAGCTCTCAGCCGAATATTTTGAGATCTGGATTTTCATCCAAAATTTGCAATTTAAGCAAACAACTTTTAAAATTATGTTCATTTTGCTTTTTGATTTTTGGAACTAAAATATGAATTATAAATAATGTAATTTCTTTGACGAACAAAATATTCTTAACTCTAGTACACAAAATATATTTTTTTCACTGCGTTTAATACTTGTTTGGTTTTAATTGCTATCAAAATATTTATTGATATCAAATGATAACTTCAAAATAAAAGTTTACATAATCAAGTCTTACTTAACACAACTTTTTTTATATTTTAATCTCATCTTGCAAGTTATTTTAAAATAAATAAATTACAATTTCTCATTCTGCGTAATAATGATATGTGACAGTAACTTGAAGAAAGGACATTATTATTCTAACATTATGATACAAAGAAAATTTTAATTTAAATGAAATTATTATTAAAGTAAAATTAGCTACATAACCAATAATAATATTGTTATTTTAATGAAATCCTTCCTTAAAATTTTAAACTGAACTAAAAATTAAAATTATCTTTAATCAATAAAATATAGTATTACAGGATTTTATTTTTGTGTGAATTACAAAACGAATTACGTACAATAAAATGTTGATTATACAATTAATCTCTGTATGTTTTCTCTTATAAACTTACACCTGATGAAAACAGATTAATAAAAAGTTGTTCAGTCATGTTTTTGCAACATCCATAAATAGGCTGAGGTCGTCAAGTCTAAGAAGACGCTTGCAGAATAAAATCAACTCATTTTCAATTAAGAAAATATTCCTGAAAGTAATAAAGATTAACAAACATTTGTTTGTTTGCTTATGACATAAAAAGTTATGTAAAAGTACTGATTCTGTACAGTTTTGGTTTCTTTGAAAATTTTTTGGCATTTTTTAAGTTGTAAACAGAACAATGTTGAATTACATTAATAAAATTCGTCAACTAAAATACGTAATAAGATAATTTTTAGTTTCTTAATATTTATATTATATCACTTTCTTTTAATTATTTCATAAACTTGCTTAGGTTACATTTGAATTGGTTTCTGAAATTTTATCACATCAATAAAAAGACAAAAATAATGTTTAATATTTCTTTGTTATTGTACTTAAGGACTTCTAATATTGAAATTTGATTAATTAAACTTAAGCAAGATATAAATGTTTCAAAAAGATATAAATTAAGAATTTTCTTAAAAATTCAATTTTTCTTAAAAAGATATAAATTAAGAATTTAAATTAATTTTGAAGTGTAACAATTAATCATTGTTTAATCAGCTATACAAGAAATTCATTAATAAATGCTGAAAAAAAGATTGATTGGGTACATTTTTATAACGATATTTAACATATACAGAACTTCCATCAACATGTAAATTGAAAACTGCAAAAAGTTCCAACTAATAATATTAATTTGCAGTATTTTCAATTGTATCAATTATATATAGAAATTGATTATTTAAAGAAAAATGTCATTTGAAATCAAATGGAAATCATATTTTGAAAGAGTTGTTTGAGTTTTATCTAAGTTTAGGTGAAGCAGAAACTGTCTTTCTGAAGTACAGTTCTCATTTTATTTCACATTGATAGATTTTCAATTGGTGATAAAGTCCAGTCATTTTCAATTATAATTAAATGATAGATCTTAAACATATTTCTTAAAAAAATTTAAAAGAGAATTAGTGGAAAAGTTTTATATATTTGGATCCAAAAAGTCTGCATACAAAAAAAAAGGAACAAGAATTGAAGTCAATGAAATAAGATAGATATGTTACTTTACACTTATAGGTTTTTTTGGCTGTAAAGGAATGTTTCGCATTTCCGTAATTTATGATGAAGCTTTACAAATGCATTATAAACTTGAAAATAAATCTATTGAAAGGGATAATATTTTTACATTCAAAAATATTTATGGCACATCAAAAGAGCTTAGATTAAAGTTTGAGTATTATGGTTAGTAGAGTTATTATTTCACACTATAATAGATTATTTCCTTGGATACAAGGATATAAATTCTCTGTCTCTTTTCTTTCTTCTCACTTTCGAAGATATTCATTTTAAAATTTAAAAATTTCTCCAATCACACACACACAATATTTTGAGTATCATTCTTTTCAAAGATAAATGTAAATTTTAGAAGTCGTTGTTAACATTATGATAATGAATAACAATTTTCTCATCTCCTTTCTAAGTAATGAATTAACAAGAAGTTATCTTTTTTTACTGTAGAACATGTTTACAACGTACATCTTATTAATTTTACTTGAACTCATATGGCTCTTGATTTTTTTAATTTATTGGTGTTTGAGTAGTTTGCCTATTTTGTTTATAGGTAACAATCTTGTTGCAATACTTTCATTTAATAATTAAAATGTGGTAATATGGTTTTTGAGTTATACATTTTTATAGTTACCACAAAGTTTCTTAAAAATATTTATTTGTTCATGTTAAGAAAGCTTTTCGAAGGAAGTATTTTGGAAAATATACACATTGTTGAAGCATTTTATACAACAATTTTTAAATTTTAAAATATATATTACTATAATGATTTTGAAAGATCTTTACAAACATTTCCTAGATTCACTCTCATCATAGTATGATTGATAGATTATAAATTATTAAGGACTTCAAGTTATTTGTAAGTAATCAAATGTTAGTAAAATACATTTGACTATTTAGTACAAGTATTATAATTAGTATTTTTACATGTTTAACTACATATTTTATAAATATATTACAAACTAATATCTTTGAAGAGAAACCTACTTTTCTTAAATCTATTGGCTGAATTTTTCTTCAAAATATAATAGTACTCTAAAATTTTTTAATGATATCAATAATTTTGTTAGGTATATCAAAAAAGTTACTCTTTAAATATATATATTCTTATCAAATATAAATATAAATAAATTCCTAATATTTTTAATGAAAGTGAGACAAAATAAAATTATTTTAGAGTTGTACTAATTACCTCACTTAAATTTACAATTGATACTATACCCTTTTACCCTTATACCTTATACTATACCCTTTAGTAAACCCTTTTAGTAACAATTGATATTTAAAATGTTCTTGAACAGAAAATCAATAGAAAGCCCGTTATTTCTTATTATTCAGGCTTCTTTTTTACTATTAAATTTCCCAAGAGACTTTATTTTAACAGTATTAATTTTAAATCTCATATTATTCTAATCGCAAATCGAAACAATGATGTAATTTTGCAGAATATAGTGAAACAATACTTTATTGAAATACAGATTATTAATAAAGATACTTAAATTGATAATTAAAAGTTACTAAAAATCATTTAAAAAGTTACATAAAAACTTTAAAGGTTCTTAGAAACTTTAGGAACATCATGCTTATTACAACCAAGGTTTTATTAATTCGACCATTCAATAACGTTTATCTCCATTAAATATGCAATTATTTGAAATATTTTCATATTTTTGCAGATTACTAAAATTATTGATAATTTGTTTATTTATTTCAAGTTCAAGGACAGTTGGTAATGACACTATTAATTTCTGACACCCTTAACACAAGGAGCAAAAATGATGTCCTCTTGTAAATTTGGGTATCCTGTAGATGTGCCATCTTAAACCTGAAAGCACATGGATCCTTATAATTTGGTAGCAAAAACCAATTAGATGATCTTTAGAGAAATCATTTCACTAGGAGGAAAATATATCCACGATGAATTTTAGGTTAAATCGGTATATAGATCATAACCTTCCGGTTATGAGAACAAAGTCTTCTCCAACTAAGACAACGAAGCTAATCTTTGATCATAATAAAAAATTTTTAATTCCACAGTAAATCAGATAAAATTGTTAACCATAAAGTGATTGTTTCATTACAGTTGAGATCATAGCTAAATGCCTTTTTATCGTTTTTCAATGCTTTCAAAATCATGAAAATTTTCTCTTTTAACTAATGGAATTTTCTCTTTTAGTTAATGTTTAGAACTCAAAATCTTAAAATAAAATTTTAATTTGAAAATGAATGAATGAATTTTAAAATCTTTAGCGATATTGCTTCCAAAATGTCCTTAAATCTCTATCTTTTTCTATCTGTATCTTTCACCGATTCCAATTTTGTTCCCTGCCTCTAAAGCTTTTTGAAAGCATTGGTTGTTACAGAATAGAGAAAACCATGGTTTCAAGCGATTTCCAATGAATTCCAGTAATGCGCATGAAGACAAAAGTCGTTAAAGCATAGCTGAATAGCTTTGAAAACATCGCATCAGTTTCACCTGATAACTCGTTCGATTTGAATTCAAAAAGTCTTTGAAGAACAATTTGTGCGTAAAACATTGATTTTTCAAGTACATGAAAAACATGACATCGATTGCGTCTCTGTGGCAAAAACGTTTAGAAAATCGAAATTAAAAATGTTGTTGAAGCTCATTTTGTTAACAACCCAATTCCATATGTAAAGACCAAAGCATTGGTTTGTGAAGCTATCTTCTGTTGACTAGAGTCATTAGCATCTTGACAAAAGATCAAAATAAGCAAAATAAAAAAGAAAGACGAAACAACCACTTTATGGTTAGTTTAAATGGGTAAGGACGATTTAAACGGGTTTTTTATTTTGAAGTTACAAATCTTTTTATTTCTAATTACTTCACAATAATGTACACAATATGGAAACTACTGAGTGATATTTCTAATAATGTATTTAAATCTACCAATTTTCATGAAACACATAAAAAATTAAATTAAAATATCAAATACATGATTTTTTTTCAAATGATTTACTATCATATTCTAAATAAACTATTGCACCAATCTATCAATTGAATATTTTCCCTCTTTTAATTTGAAATTACCTATAGTTCAATACGCTTATGTCATAATAACTAAAATTATTGGTTACTATTAAAATTCCTTAGCACAATGAGTTAATTGAATTAAATGTAATTTGTTATATTTAAACCTATTTGATAAAACTAAATGTAATTTTATTACTTTTCTATTATTCTGGCCTAAGTGGTTATGTCATTAATTAGTATTACGAAATGAAAGAATATATCACTAATTGTAGCTTTTACCACTATTATTTTATAGTGCTTTACATTTTATAAACAATTTAAATAAT
>JAPDSC010018503.1:106326-128564 GCA_026290005.1 Latrodectus geometricus
CACTATTATTTTATAGTGCTTTACATTTTATAAACAATTTAAATAATTGAAAAGTTATTTATGATTCAAAATAATTTTTGCAACAAACAATTTTATTTCTTCAATTCTTTCTTCTTGAACTGTCATCAAAAAATACTAGCACAGCAATATTTGCGCTAACGAAATGGAAATGTTCTGTATTTTTTTTAAGTTATCAATCGTTTTCATTTTTATTATTTTACAGTGGTGGACGCAACAGGAAAACCGCCAAGTGGTGTTTTTCAAGGAACAAGTATGTCTTTAGGGGATTTTGATGAGTGTATCAATATAAGAGTTGGTAAAATGGGAAAGCCTCCTGCACCCGGAGAACGAGAATATTTTCATGGAAAATACTGTACAGTAGAGTGCAGGCTTCCAAAAGGAATACTGGAAGCGATCGATGAATTTGAAAATGTAAACCCCCGACAAAGGCATAATACATCAATTGGAGCATCGAAAACAGTAAGAAATTAAATAGTATCGTTTATTAAGTGTAATATTTGAAATGGATATTTTTTAATATTTCCCAAGAACTTTTCTTTTAATGTTTGTTAAAAAAATTAGAATATTTTTAATGTAATAAGTTACTACAGAAGACTCTTGATTTATAAACTAGTAGCTAACTACAACTCCGATCCCATAAACACACTTATAACTTTTGCTCCCATAAAAATTTGAAACCTCTCTTTTTTTGTGAACTATCGTTTCTTGCAGATAGTTTTATTTTTCATTTATAAATTCTTTTATTTTTATTGTCTGATATTTATCAATTTTTATTTGATTTCCTTCATACATAATGCCTGAGAACTTGATTCCTTCTTGAATAACTAAGCAACTCGTGCAGGGGGTTGTGCGAGCAATAGCTTAAGAGGCATGGATGACATTTGAAGGAAAAAAATTTTGGTGCTGAATTCGACTCCTGTCGTCTTTGTAAATTAGAGTATAGAAAGGGAATAAAATTCTTAAAAGGTTTAATCTTTGTTATTCGGTAGTTTGTTTTGTTCCATTTGAAAAATTCAAATTATGAAGTTCTACTTGTTGAGAAAGAAACTTTGTCAATTCCTGTGAGGATTTATTGCGGTTGAGCAGACGAATGTGTTTATCAGTTGGAGTAAATTATTAAATTTTTAAAGAAGTTGACGAAAAATATTAAATAAGATAAAAATCCTAAAATATGGAATTCCAAAGAACAACCCTCTCGACCTTTTTACAAATTCTGAAAAGAATCGTTGGAAAAGGAAACAATACTAGCAAAAGTATCCTTTCTCGAAATTATTATAGAGAGGTAAAATAACCTAAACTGCAAAAAAACTTTGGTTTCTGGGTTAAGAAAAATGTTCTGTTCATTGTAAAAACATTTAAGAGAAATCCAACTTTTTTGTTATGAAGCTGAACATAAAAAAAATTCAAAGAATATGACGCTTGGCTAGAAAACGTTTGTATTTAGACATAATTTAAGCAAAAAATGTGTGGTTAAAGTGAAATCAAAATGAAATGAAAGTGTTTTTTATGTAAGAATCTTATTTCTTAAAAGTTTCTTTTGTAAATAATGCACTATAGATAATGCAATCACTAATAATTTATTCATTAATTAAAGCAGTATTTTTTTTTAAAAAGAAAACATAATACATTATTTTTCTGTTTTAAAACTTTCTACTATCAGAACTCTTACGAGTGTCTATTGTATTATTTTAACTTTTTTTTTAGTTACGTTTGTCATACTGGATTATATATTCAAGTGCAAAATATTATTTGAGATTTTTTTTAATTTTTTTCACTTGTTTCATATTTTAATGGCCAGAAAAGCATAAAGTAATCTTTATTTGTATGGGTTATTAACTTGCAAGATCGGGTGTGACAAAAGAAATAAAAATAAAAGACAAAAGAAAATTTCGTGTCATGGCATTTAGTTCATAGAAATTTTTGAAAAAGTTAAAAGCGATAGTATTGTTAAATTTGGTATTTAACAGTTAATTTCGCAATACTTAATTCTAAAATTATTGGCCCAGTTTAAATATTTCGATGTAACTTTTATGTGAGTTTTCTCAAAATGTAGAGCTCTTTCTGATCATTTGTTTAAGAAAATGAAATACATGCCTGCACACAGAAACGCATACCATATATGCTCAAGCATATAAATATAGAATATATACATACATGTACCATACATACACACAATTTCATGTAAATAAAAAATATACATATATGCGTATGTATATATTCTACATGTTGCAAAAACCATATATGATTAAAATTGCAAATTTCTAGTACCGTGCTTCTGTGTGTATCTTTAATAATAATGTGCCTTACTAATTGGTAAAAAAACTGTGTCTTCTTTAATAATGAGATGGTTAATATTGTTGATTGCTTAAGTGCAATTATCTTACTTTTATGATGTAAATAAAAATATTGTGAAGTTTCTCCATATATTGTTACGTCTCAATAAGAGAGCTTGTCTATTTATTGCAAGCGTCCATTCTAATCAAAAACTCGCCAGATCGTAACAATAACACTGTGGATGACTGTTTTATAATTAATATCAATGGTATGTTTAAAGTCAATTCCAAATATAAAATTATTGAACTTAAATTGCTTAAATCAATTATATGTGAGCAAAATGTGTGTCAAATCAATAAAATTAAGGAATTTCACCAGAAATTTCTTTCTTTTCTAGTAATATATAATACTCCATTTAAATTCCAGAATAAATTGAAATATCTTATATGCAAAAATAAAGAATTATTAAGCATTTTTTTAACTCTTGTATAACTGTTTCTTGTATTCCAAATCCTTATTAGTGTTTTGTAAACTTTCTTGGAAAAATATGTAATTACTTCTTATGATTTAATTTTTTTTTGTTAAAACACATAAATTTTTCTAATGAAGACATTTTTCAGTATCTTGTAATTTTACTTACAATCTCTTTTTATTTTGTTTAGTTCCTTAACATATTATTGAAATATGGTCAATATATAAAAGTCGCAGCCTTCAGATTTGGAGTGTGCATTCCTTCCACATGTGATGTCGATGACTTGTCCAGTATCTCACATACCAGTGAGTGCAAAAAATCTCATCTTTATTTGTACATTTAAATTTATTAATAATAAAATACTTCAATGTAATTAACTGTGCAGAGAATAACAACGATTAATTAAGTTACAATTAATTTGTAAAGTAAATTTTACAGAGATTCATTTTTACGTAATTATAAGAATACTGAAATTAATTTTATAACGTTACAGTTTGATAAAATTACAACAGGAGTTTTAAGTGAAAAATAAGTAAAATAATAAGAAAATTTTTTTTGTAATATTTCATTATTTTGAATAATATATAATTATTATATCCACATTTTTTAGTTTAATAATATATATAGTATTATATAATATAATATAAAGCAATAAATACAATGTGTAGAAAAAGCAAGTACAATATTAATCAATAAATAAGTATTATAAGGAATCATACCAGCGCAAAATCAGCTATTTTGAGAAATGCCGATATAAACTAAGTAAGATATATTTAATAGATAAAGATAAAACAAAGAAGAAATTATACAATTTAATATCGATAAGACAAAATCGGGAAAAAATCAAGAAAAACAATGTAATATAATCTAATTAAGGAAAGAGCATAGGGACCACGTCCTCATCAAAAGGGAGATAGACAGCTATGTAAAACAGACACCCTTTATGCATTTGCATAAACTTAAATATATATATATATATATATATATATTTAAGTTTATTTGTTACCTTGCATTTAAAAACATCATTTCATATAAGAAAGATTTACTAAAGACAATAGAAACAATCTTCGTATTGATAAATATTTGATAACATACAATCAACGAATGTTAAAATATTTTAAATAGAAACACAAATATCCCATAAAAATATCCCAAAAAAAATATATATATATGTGTCACACGCCAAAAAAAATATATAAAACTTAATATAGAATTTTCTAAATATTAAATTACTGAAAATTATAAGTTCATGATTCACATCAAAGATTGAAAGAGCTATGTACTGCAATAGCGAAAAGTCTTTAATGAATATATTTAAATAAATCATTATTAATTTAATAATCATTAATAATCATCAATAATTTAAAGAAATAATGTTTATTAATTTAAATAATTATTTATTTAATTTATTTAACACTAAGGATTTTATGAGTATTTGGCCATATTTTCTGATTTTGTCAGATCAAATAAATTAACTACTTAATTAAATATAAAACAATGTTAATTAGTCTGTCAGAAATCTCGTATATAACTTGAACAAATGTAAAGTTTGAAAAAATGAATTCATAGAAAACTAACATTTTTTTCTGATGTGTAAATGATTATTAAAGTTTTTAAAGCGTTGTTTATTTGAAGCAATTAAAAACGATGTTATTACTTATGCTTTATTTTTTCTGATATAGTTTCAAAGCAGTTGGGTTTCCCATTAAAGGTATTGCATTGTCAAGAGAAAAAGAAATTAGAATTACAAACAGAACAAATAATCATAGTGTAAGTACATTTATTTTAAAGAGGATTTTTTTTTCTTTTAATGTTCACTATTTTTCAATTCATGAAAACAAAAATCTTTACAAACAAGAATTAAAAGAAAGATAATCAATAAAATCATTGATTTGTTTGTATTGAATTAGTAAAATTACTTTTTTAAAAGTGTAAAATATATACAGATTGAGATCTTTTTTTTTACTTTTTCCAATTTTTATTTGAGTATTTATAATAAGAACAAGTATGCGAAAGGAATTCTCGTCAATTTTGATAGGTTGCTCTTACAAAATAATGAATAAAAATTGGATATTTTAAACAGTAAAAAAAATTTCAGGTAAATTGTTATTGATTTGTTCAAATACAGATATTAGTGGAAATGTAAAAGAAAGATGATAAACAGGGGGGGAAATGATTTTCCTGATTTCCTGCATGCACTGAAAAATGATTTGATACATAATTTTTAAAACGTTTAGGACTTTGCTGACTCCAGAAAAAATTAATAATCCTATTGATCCTGTTAAATAGGGATCCTATTGAAGCATCTAATACATTTATATTAACGCAGAAAAGTACATAATATCTTTTAAAAAATTTTTATCTCAAACTGATAAAAATAAATCAATATTCGTTAGCTAATAATTTAAAAATATGTGAAGATTTATTAAATTATTGTGTCTTGCGCATCCAGCAAATCTTTTATCGTATTATTCTACATAAAATTTGATTAAGTTTCTCACAAAATTGGAGGAAATTTTGTTTTCAAGAAATAAATAATTGGAAAATAATATCAGCAAAGAAAGTCACAGTGAGTTACAGAAATTATAATGAATTATTTAACAACTTTTAAGTGAAAGATATAAAAGGAAATGTAAGCGTATAATTGGTTATTATTGTCTGAAATTGAAAATAGTTTTGTGACGATTTATTTTAAAAAATAAAACTCTATTTTAGTCTGCAATGGTAAAACACGGCTATTAATGCTAAAAGTTCAGAAATGTTACCTTCATTTGTAATAGTTTATTTAGAAAACGAATATGAAGCAATCAAATATTTCTTTCATGCCTTAATTATATTAGATAAATCCCGCTGTAAATTTCTATATAAGATTCAATGTTTTTAGAATTATTTTAGCTAAACCATATTGTCATTAAATACAATAGTACTTTTATGAATTTATTTCGTTCCTTCTATGCATAAATAGAAGGAAATATTCAAGGATAGACGTCAAATTTAACAAAAAGCAGGAAAATAATGCACCTTTAATTTCATTAAATATTATATTTGAACAATTGAGAGCATTTACATCAGTTTGAGACGACTGATAAATTGGTTTCAGGAGGAATGATTATTGATAAATTTCGTGATAACTGGCCTTCAACTTAAAAAATGTCAATTCTTTCATTTAATATTTTTTGATTTGTAATATAAGATTGTGATTCAAATTATCTAGAATCATTTTTTCACAACTTTCTAATTGTCAGATATTGTCGTTCATTTAAAATAAGAAACGCTTATATTTATATCATATTTATAACGAAGAAATGAATGCTAAAAGTATAAAAAATATCTTTTTGTTCTATGATGTTTGTAGTTAACTTTGAATAGTTTCAAAACTTGTTTAATGGGAAACACTCGCAGAGTATATGTATGGTTCTAATTAGCTTTTCTATTAACTTTTTCTTATTTGCTGTTTATTTTATTTTTCTATTATTTATATATTACTTTTTGTGTATCTTATTATTATTATTTCATTATATTTATTACAAAGCTATAATGTAATAAATGAATGATGTATACTCATAAGGGAATAAAAGGGTTATTGGAATTAAGCAAAAATATATAGATGATTAAAAACAATTTTTCTTTAAAAAATCTAACATTTGTTATATTATTTTATTTACACTAACCGTAATTATATGTATACCTTTGAAATATAAAAGTATACTAGTCATTTTTAGAATATTTCATTTAAATTAATACTTTAACTAAAGATACATTAGGAATATTAAATAATTTATGGTTTCAAAAGAAAACTTGTAAAATCTAAAAATAAAAAATTAGCTGATTTCATATTTTAAAAATTGTCTTATATTTTAATTTTATAATGCTATTAATTTTTCTCATTATTTTGATCAAGACGGATAAAACATTTTGTAAGAAAAACAGAAAGAAGGATGTAATTTTTATAAATTATATAATTCTTTCTTTAAGATTATTTAAATAAGATTTGAGTAAAATTATTTGGAAAAACTATCATTAGCACAAAATTGTAAATAGTTTTCATGAGTTATAAACTTCATTTTAATTATAAAATATGTTGTTCCACTTCCAAAAATTAAGTAAAATAACATTTACTAATGTAAATCAATTGCCTTATTTCATCGCCAAATACACTATCTGTTATCAGAAAATTCCTTAAGAAAAAAGGATTGCACCTTTTTTATGTATACAACACAGCAACATTATAAAAATATAATGATACATAAGTTTTATATAAAATAAAGTTTTTTAAGCTTTTTTATTCCAAGAGTGCGCTTAGTTTCTTTATTAAATCCTGTTTACATCTTGGACACCATTATATCATTTAAGTAAACCAACAAATGAGATTTAAACACCAACATATGATTTAAAGAGTGAAAAGAAGCAACACTTTTTTCACTTTAAAATAATTAAAAATGTTTTTTGATCAAATAAATCGTTTCATTTACTATTAATAAATATTAAGTAACAATACAGCACAAACCTAATAGAAATATTTCAAAGTTGAAAAGCATCCTTTTGATGATTTTTTATGTCATAATACCTTTAGGAATAATGTTTAAATGAACACGTTTGCAAATATTAATAACAAACATTAGATTACACATATATATATTTTGCTAAGATAATAACTGGCATATATTGAAACATTTTTTTATATTAAATACAGAGTATTGATAATAAAAAAATATTGGCTTGATACAGTGTCACTTGTAGAAAGCAAAATGTTTTCTATGTTCGATTCATATCACCAAGATAACGTTTTCTTATTCCTTGATTCGTCTTTGGTTAACATATATGATAATATTAAATGTACTTCAATTAATAACTGGTTAAATACAAACCATCCATTAGTCAGTCAAATATTTGTAAATAGGAATGTATATTTGTATAATAATTTAATACAAATAAAATACTTCTTACTAACAAATCTTTTAGATAATGTACTATATAGAATCTAATTATATAATTAGAATTCAAATTGATTACACTTATTTAAAATTCTTCATATAAAGTGATTGCTGGTTCACACCATTAATTTTAGCATTAGTTAAGAAAAAGTGAATCATTTCACAATGAAAATAATAAATGAAAATATTCACATTATTATGTTATAAATATATTCAATGTAAAAAATGAAACTATATACAAACTAACTAAATTTTAGTCATTTATCCCAGCCCTATTAAAATGTCATTAAAATAATTTTTTTATTAAATTTTTAATAACAATTGGGAATTTTATTAATAATTTTTCAGTTTGTGTAATAATTATATATCTAATTGATAATTTGGTTTCATTTTAAAGAAAATCTCATACGCTAAAGAATATTCGTAGTAAAATTCTGAATTTTCTTTATTAATTTTTGCAGATCAATATTGTCTGGAATTACAGCTATAGTTCTCGCATGCACAGCTGGGGATATTTATTTCAGAAAATTCCCTGCCAAACTAAACTGCAAATATAAAAGTAAGTATAGTTTCTATTTTCCAGCATGGGAACATAAATTGTAACTCTTTTAACATTTTATTATATCGTAATAGATAAGGACTTATTTTAAAGATAAATGTTTGAATAAAGAATCACATTGAGTTTAAACTTTGTGCAAGTTGCAACAGTTTATGGCAATCTCAGGTTAACCGTCTTAAAAGTAGGAAGCCACAATGCAACACTTAAGCTCATATACTTTGGTTCTAATTAGTTTTATATTTATCAAGAATAATCGAGCAATTTGTTTCACGAAGACATTACCTAAGGTATATGATAAAGGAACAAAGTATAATTTAAATTTAAATTTAAAAAATAAGGTTTTAGGAAGCAAATTTTAAATTTCAAAAGATTTTTGAAGACGGCAGTAACTTTTCATTTCATTAAAAAGGAAAAGTTAAAAGAGCTCATGTAACAGCTTTTCTAATATCACAGACAATATTTAAAGCACAAGACAAGATTTGAAAAATCTAAAGTGTAGTAAAGGTAAGACATATCAAAATGTTTGGGCATTTTAAATTATTTTTATCAGACAAACTGCAAAATTGACACATCAAAATTGAGCCAGTACTTTAAGATAAAATAAAAGAATTGATAAATTCTTAGAAATTATTAGGCTGAAATTAGTATTAATACTATTAGTTACTGAAATTTTTAATTAATAAGTCTTGCAAGTTGGATTATATATTCTTAGGTATATCAATATACCTAAGAATATATTAATTAAAATTTTAAAAGTAAAAAATTGATGCAAATCTGCAGACTGAATGAGATGCTTTCCAAAATAAATGGTACAAAATAAGTGGTACTTTTGACTTTAGTGAAATACTCGTATCTTTCGTGTCTTTATGGTAACTGGTAGGTTTGATCTTAGACGCGCATAGTAACTATCTGCATTATTCGATCACATGACATTTTGCTAATCGTGTAGCGCGTGATTCTTTGTAAAATCAAGATCTGCAATAAGACAAATGAAGAACAGATGGGGAGGACTGACATTAAATATGAACAACTTCAGTTAGTTATTTTTTCTTCACGTTAAGTGATGCATTTGTTCTTAAAATTCACGCTTGCATAAGTTGATGCGTATTATACTTAATGGATTCTATACATTTCTTTTGCAAAGCGTCTTTCAACATTAAATCGCTACTGCTCTTCAAATTTGTGACTGAATTTCTTTTTTAACGTAATTGTTCAATTTTAGTCATATTACTTATTTTTATAATTTTACACAAGGAATGCTGTAAGTGGTATGAACTTCTAATGAATAGTCAACATCAACTCCTTTTTTATGATTTTAATTATTTACAGTCTAAATTTAAAACCTTGAGACAAGGCTATTGGACATGTGTATATGTGCTGAACAATACGCACAGAAGGTTATAACTTGCTTTTTTTTCATAAAACTAAAATTAATTTTAATAAAATTAAGTAGATTTTTAAGGCGAATTTTTAAGAAATTGCAATTACTGCTTGTATTTTAATTAGAATTGTTTTATTTTTAGGTAAGATATTGAGAGTTCTTAGATCTCTGTCAATGATTCAGAGCACAAAAAGATTGATTAATGTTGACACTGACACTCATCCAGTTCCTATACTCAGAGGATTGTTCTTGATTACAGTTGTTTTGAATATACTGGGCCACACTTATCTTATGTACAATCATTTATTTTTCTTCAAATACAGTAAGTGAATTTAAAGTAAATTTTCTTTTAATTATTTATATTTTGAATTATTATATTTTGAGTTATTTATTTTTAGGTAATATTGCTTTTTAAAAATAGAATATAGCATCCTTTGGCTTATATTGTGCACTATATTGCTATAAGTCACTGAATACCCTTCTAATTTAAGTATACGATCTAGTTTAACACGTTTACTTCTGATTTAGGTTTGTCAGTTTTAATTGTTGGATATTTGAACTCGATATGTGCTAAAGTATGTAATTTAGATAATGTCATATTTCCAACAGTTGAAGAGGTCCTTTTCTATATCAACAGAATAATGCTATTGCATATACCAGAGATGGCCAAGACGTCGACTCCGAAGACATTTTACGTAGTTTACGTGATCTTAACAATAATGACCTCGGATATTAACAATTTAATTTATGACTTATGACATAGAATCAATAAATTATTTAAAATAAAAATTTACTACAGTCTACGCTTTAAAACCCAAAACAAACTATGCAAACATTTACGATTTAAAGATTTCTGATTGAAGGTTTACGATTTAAAACCTAAAATGGACATGATGAGTGCGATTGAAACGTTCAAAAAAACTATAGAAAGGTATGCATCTCATTTAAGAAAACATGAATTGAGAAACTTCAAAAACATGGAAGAAGAGTGCATCCATAATCCAAACCGAGACTTCGAAGATTTCGCTTAATACTTACTTGTTTTGTTTGAAGAATTTGAGAAAAGATTCGCTGACTTAATTAGGTTGAAATAAATACTCAATTTTATAATATTTCCATTTAATAAAAATGCCAACATTGATGGAGTATCTGAAAAATTAGGACAATTAATAGATATCACATCAGTCACGGTCAAGGAAGAAATTATTAAATTAAGATGCGATATATTCCTTAAATCCAGAGCATATTTAGCGATACTGATTTTTGGAAATTAATTTCTGAGGAAACGTTTGCAAATATTTACAAATTGATTTTGTATTTGAAATCATACTTTGGATGTAGGTATCTTTGCGAATCTGCTTTTTCAACCATGAACAAAAAACAAACATTGGTCGCATTTAACAGATGAACATTTAATTTCGTGTTTATGCATTGCAATAAGTTCGTACCAGCCACAATATGATAAACTTGTCACAGATATACAGTGCCAAATTTCAACTAAATGAAGTGAATAGGATGGTCAGTTTTTGATATATGAATACTTTGATTAATTTCGTCAGTAAATTTTTATTTTGTAAATATTAAGCTTTTTTTAGAAAAAATACATAATTTACCATTTTTTCTTGTTACCGAAAATAAATATGTACGTTAATTTAGCTCTGCCATTGGTAGACCACCTTCGATATTTTAAATGTGGGGTAGACCCGGATCCCAAAAGCTTGCCCACCCCTGGTATTTACAATACGTAGCATTGCTTCATGTTTTGACAATAATTATGTGAATTGTTTATCTAACCAGTTCAAATCCCTGATTTAAACCTACAGAAAAATCTTTGGCATAAAACGTTGATTGTGGGCCAGACTTATTTGAACAAAAATGAAGTTTGAAGTGTTAACTGTGTTACAAGAGCAATGGACCACGATCTGTTCCTAAAGCAAAAAGAGAGCCAATATCCTATGAATACTAAGTCTAGCACTTTCAAACAATATAGTGTGTGTGATGATTTTGGGGGCATATTTTATTATCTTATATTTTATAGTCTTTATTAGTCTTATATTTAATGTTTTCGAAAGGTACACAAGTACGTAAGTTTGTAGTTTTAGTGAAAAATGGGATTTTTTATTTAATTCCTTATCTTCTCTCCGTTTTACAGGTAGCGTCATTAATTATTTTGAATATATGCAGCAATTCACATTTTCCTTGATTGCAAATGGCTCTAATGGCATAGAAAACTATTTCTTCATTGCGTAAGTCACCCACTTTAATAAGATATAATTATTATTTCATTTGTTTAAGATTCCATAATATCTATTGTTCTTACCGTTAAAACTCGATGTAAATTAATATCATAAAACATGTATGTTCTTGTGATATTTTAATCGTAATAATCATGAAATTTTTTATATTAACAAATTTAATTCGAAATATTAAATTTTTTGAATTATGTATATTATTACAATATCACAGTAATCTTTTAAAACATTAAGTATATCTATCTAGTTTAAACTAAAAATAACTGTCGGTTATACTGTATTTTTTATTTAATAATATGTATACATATTTTTTATCTTTTTAATTAATATACATACATGCAAATTTAATACGGAAATATAGTTTCTTAATAAGCTTTATATGATTTTTACAGGGGATTTTTAATAACTTTCATTCGATGGAAGAAACCAGTAGCAGAACCAGAGATTAATATACCAAAACTGCTAGTAAAGCCATACCTCAGGTAAATTGATGTTAAGTATTAGGCAATGATGTCACTTTACGCATTATTCATCTTAAATAATCATTCGTATTTCTATAAGATTTTATATATACATTATCATTTTAAGCATGTCCTACTATTTAGGATCTTAGGCAATATTTGGGGTAGTCAACGTCCCGTCAAAACATTCATAATAGGTATGAATTAAAATGTAAAATGAATATGACCTAACACAAAAATTTACCAAAAGTCACAATATTATTATAATGATTACTAAATTTGTTTAAATGGAAATGAAAAAATAGTTAATAAATTATAAAAATATTAATAGCTAATATTATATTAATAAAGTTGGTAATTTAAAATATTATAACGCATTCAAATAACTAGTTGGCAAAATGTTTTGTGACTGTACAATTATTTTAGGCATGTGAGGTCTAAATTAACCAGGACTCAAAATTTAAAGAGGATTCCAAACCATTAAAATTCTTGATGACCATGGTGAAATTCTATGCAACTGTTTACTCGATATGTCATTGACAGAATAATTACAATAATTGATTGTATTTACAATAGATTAAAATGTGATAATATAATATTTATTGAAATTTTGTAGAAATGGTGGAATTGGTTAAAAATAACGTTAAATCTGTGAAGAGAGAATGGCATAAAAATTAATAAAGAAATCTAATTGTTAACAAAGAATAATTTGTTAGGAAATAATTCAATAAAAGAGATTCATAATTGAAATATACAAATAACAGTTTTTTTGAAGTGAAAGGGTGTTATAGACAGAGGCGATAATCAAAAGGAATCTTATGAGAATTGAATTAATGTCCTTCATTACATAAAAAATAAAATATATTTTATAGGAAGAGAAGACAATCGCGTGAATAAAAAAAGGTTAATAGTGTAAAGCTTGATTGACCCATCGAAGAATAATCTATCAATACTTTGCGATCTATATTCAACAGCAGATAGTACTAACTGTATATGTGTTGACCAGATTCTTTAGAACTAGAATTCTCAATTACTTGTCACTTGCAAGAAGTTTTAAAACCAAAATACAATCAAAGAATGGGGTCAGATATGATAAGCAAATGTGATGTAGGGGAGATAGATTGATTTTCCAATTTCATATAAAATCAGAGATTGTATTTGAACTAAATAAATTTTATTCCGACTGATTTAGGCAAACTCTGAGGTACTGACTTATGGTAAGTATTTCAGATCAGCACATCAGATATAGGACAGCTAAACAGCTGGAAAACATTGACAAGATTTTGCCCACCCTACGCATAACTGTCTCTCAGGAAGAATTTTCGAAGACTCTGTTGTGTTCTTGTGTTTTAAGGGAAAATTCCCAAATATCTACCCCGACTAAAGTGCAATTGTAGAAAAAAAACCCATTTATCCGCTTATTAAAGAGTGACATAGATTGAGCCTGATACTATACTCTAAAGCACACAAATTTACAACTTTTCCAAGGTGAAGCAAATATGTTACTTGTGATTAATATGCTAATAATTATAATATAGTCTTTCATGTAATCATAGATTTAGATTTCAAAAAATAAATTTTAAAATTAAGTCCAAAATTTTTAGATTTTTCAATGATTACAAAAAGTATTAGATGTGTTTAGCGATTAGTCGTAATTCCTTAGAGCTTTCTTAAAATAAATTAAAATAGTTATAATTTTTTTCTGATGTAATAAAATAACCCTTTAACTAAATTATAATTAAACTTTTTGATTTAGCATATTTTTAGAATATTTTGTAAATAATTATTAATATACTAATTAATTTCCTACATTATTACTCTAATTAAATTCTTAAATAACTATTATTTTCATAGAATGTCTTTCCTTCAACTTCTGGCCATTGCTGTGTTTTTATTACTTCCTCTTATTGGATACGGCCCCTTCTGGGGAGATTTCGTAGGTCCTTACCTAAAAAGCTGCAAGGAAAGATGGTGGTTAAATTTGTTTTACATCCAAAACTATTGGGATTCGGATAATTCGGTGAGTTTCTTATATTTATTGTTCACATTACATGAAATTACTATATGTGATAATTTCAGCAAAATATTATGCACTTTGAGAATCAAAATTTTAAATATGTTTAAAAATTTTACTATCGTGACAATTTTTTTATTGATATCAATAACTGACAAATGGAAATTAGCTATAAAAACAATAATATCTATTATGGGAATTATTTAAAAAAATGTATATGTATAATCATACTGTATATGCATTTTGTAATACATTTTTAACATTTTTGTTTAATTTTAAAACCAAACCCTTTTGATTAGTTTAAAATAAGACTAATTAACTTAAATTAATTCTTTAAAAAATTTTACTAATTAAATTAAAGTTTTTCCCTTTGTAAAAACTGCAATAAAAAAGATACAAAAATAAGATAAGCTTAATAAGATATTGTAAGGAAAAAATGGGCTGTAAAATATTTTTTTTAATGTTCAGGAAATTTTTCATCCTTACTTTTATCATAAAAAACCAAAATTTTACCAAGTTAGAATGTATATTATCATTGAAACATTAATAGTAATTTAATTACTTGAAATAAAATCTAAATTTACTCGTGCATTAACTTTTTATATATTTTATAAGAAATAAATCATATATCTTAAGATATTTCATAAATGGTTGGGAAAGATTGCAAAAATAAGAATAATTTTAAAAATGCTTTAATTTTATGTAAGAATGTATTATAAAAACTCAAACCCTTAAAAATAAATAAAAACTCTGCTGTCCAAATTTATTACCTAACATTTTAATTGAGGTTTATTAAATAACTCATAGGAAAAATAATGCAAAGTGTGCATCAAAGGCATTGCACATGTAATATTTCATAGTCAAGTAAATGGTAAAATTTGTATTTAAGAAATCCCACTTTCAAGTTATAAATAATTCCCACTTTGGGTAAATAGATGTAAACGTTAGAGGAGTATATTAAAAGTGTAAATTATTCATGTTTCATTTTAATAAAAATTGATGCATATAATCAATACATTATATTGAAAAGAATTCAAATTGAATAAATTTAGTATCCACTGCACTCTTAATTTGAATATAAATTGGAAAAGGCATGCATATGTTGAGACACAGATCCTGTTCATATATTTATGAAATTCTTGGCAGTTTCAATGTGTGGAATAAAAGTTATATTTCCAACATAATTCTCAATCATTTTAGAAAATTTGCTTGAGAAATCAAAGAAGTAATATATACAGGAAAAGAATATTTCTTAAGCTGAATTGTGTTTTTTGGTGCAAAATCCAACGAAGGACAAGCTCTGCCAGTTTATTTCTTAAGCTTAACAGAATGTTCAAGCTACTAAATCAGCAAATATCACCTTGTGCTAAGTAAGAAGAGACATTGACACTTGCTGTGCCTGAGGGAGAACCACTGCATGAAAGAAAATTAACAGCTGTCCACCGATCTACTGCCAAGATAATAAATGTTATCTTGACCTATGTCCTTTTAATGCAACACATGAACACACTTTAAAGCGTAAAAATTCTTTTATAAAATAAATCGAAGAAAAAATTGCAAAATCTCTTAAATGCTACTTAGGAGCACTTAGAAGTTCTTTTCAATATACGTTAACAAAGAAACTAAAATGAAATACAATTAGTAATTAAATTACAGTAAGATAAAGAAACTGATGTATTTTAATTGAATTTTTTAAGTTTTAAGTTTAAAAGTAATAACATAAGTAATACTTCATAAATTATATACTTTTATAAATTACAAACATCAAAAATTATATTCATATAATGGGCATATTCAACAATTATTTTACTTCAAAGCTTTAAATTATTTTGATTAATTATTGATTGTTGTATCTTTTATATTTCAGTGCTTGTACCATACTTGGCTTCTTGCGGCAATTATGCAACTCTATGTTATAGCTTTGATTATACTATGGTTTTTGATAAAGTAAGTTAAGTATGAACTACTAAGATTTTTTTTTGGCTTACTTGTAAATTATATTTTTATGAATATGAAATGGTATAGATTCTTTGATTTAATTCTATCTTGCATTACAGAAAGCCCAATATAGGAATGCTCATTATCATCTTAATCATAATCTGTGGAATGATATTCGTGGGTGCTGTTGTGTTCAAGAACAAATTACCTGGAGCTTTATCTATGTACTTCTTAGACGGAGTGTAAGTAAATCATAATCATTTAATGAGTAAATCATGTTAAATTTGGGTTAATCTCTTTTATGTTACATTCTTTAAACCATACATTTGTCTTCCAATTCTATTAACTGATTGGTTGGTTGGGTTTTATGGCGCAAGGTCCAAAAACGGACACGTTGCGCCTCCTATTAACTGAAGGGACATTTTAAGATGCAAATATTTTTAGGTGTTTACTAAACTAATAGTTCATGAATGCCTTTTCAAGTAAACTTAAAAAAATATTGAATAAATTTCTGATAACAGATCTTAATAATAATAAATTTGCTCATAATAAATTTCATTCATAATATTATGGGCACTTATTATCATAACTCTTAAATAATTCATTTGAAATGAATCTTTAAGAATGTAGTATATTGTAAAACATGTATAACATGGCAAGCAGATTGCAATTTCCAGTAGAAAACGAGCACCTAATTAATTAAGAATATTAAGATTCTTAAAAATAAAGATATATACTACTTACTCAATTTTTTATTCAAAAAAGGGTAGAAACCATATTTTGTCTCCTCCATTCTTGGAACTACCAGAAATCCAAAATGACATAAGCAACTTCAAGTATTTTATAATTATCATTGAATTCAAATCATGAGTTCCTAATCTTTCATCTTTGATTAGGGCTTAAATTATTACATGAGTTGAAAATAAATTTTTAAAATTAAACAAGACTATATTTTAAATTATCCAGAGAATATAATAACCTAATATATATGTTTCATTCCGTTCAGTGCAATTGTTGTCAATTCAAATACTGATAAAAATTATACGAATGTACAAAACTATAATTTTGCTTATATAAAACTTACTTTAGTTAGTAAAATCTGTGGTAATGTCAGTATGATTCTATGAATATTGTTGATGACTACTGTTTAAATATCTAACTAATTTCTAACTTTGTGATCCGCAAATAATTTTTATCTTTGAGTAAAAGCAACTTTTTATAAATCGCAAATCGCAGTCACATGATATCTTCAAAGAAAACAACTTTAAAATCTTATGTATTATAATGTTATGCAGATTTTAAAATGTTTTCATCATATTTGGCAAATTCTTGAAAATTATGTAAGCATATTTTTTATTAAATATTTATATGTTATTTATTGAGTGAATTCCCAATACCGTAATTAATAATTTCTTAAATTAGAGATAAAAGTTATTAAAATTAACTCATAGAAAGAATTCTTACTTTTATTAAATTTGTAATTAAATTTGCATGCTATAAACTAAGGCCAAATATTTCTCTTTGATTTTATTGTTTCATGTAATTTTCTCGTGTTTCTGTTGTTGTCTTGAGACAGCAAGGCTAGCAATAGGGCGTGCGTTGCTCCTTTTTAACATTCCGAACCGAAATTTGGTGTGGAGTCATATTTCCTCAGTACAGACATGCCATAGGTACCCGTTTATAGGGTAGACAAATATTCACATCCCATTTATACAAGGAAAGGGAGAAGAGAGAGAGAAAGTACATTTACGCTCGAACCAGGATTCGAACCCAAGACCTCTCCCACCGCATTCAAGAACTCTGACCATTGAACAGGGTGGGTGGCAGTTCTCGTATATGAACCAAAAAAATATTATTTCACATTTTAAAGAAGATTATTTTTATAAATTGCCTTATTGATATATATTGCCTTATATCTTTTTACAGAGTTCATTTTTGTAGTATAGGAATATTTTACTCATAATATCATAATATTTCTTTCAGATCTGCACCAATAATGTGGAATAGATTATTCATTAAAACATTTGATCACGTTGGATCATTTTCAATTGGACTTGTGACAGGTTATGTTGTGGCAAAGCACAAAGAAAATCTTAAAATGAGCACGGTAAGTTAAATGATTTATAATGAGTCAGAAAGGTATCTTATTTTTTCAAAATTTATATATTAAATTCTAGATACTCCGAAATCATTGGAAACAAAAATAAAAAAACGCATTCAAGCAGACCAAACTTTGAAATGTTAAAACATGCTGATTATTTTTTTCGGAAACTTTATAAGAAGTCGCAAAGTTTAAAAAAAGACATACTACTGTAACAGAACCTTACTTTCATTCTAACAGCTATCTAGATTCTTAGGCTTAAGTATAATAATAAATTGTATAAGTAAAGTAAAAATCGCAAAAATTCATATAAATTAATATTTTACCGTAATATATTAAAAGTTATTTAATTAATTCAGTAGAATTTTGATTGAGAAGCTAAATATCTTAATAGATTACTAAAATTAATTCTTTTCTTATATTTAATTTTTTACATAAAGTTATTAGCTTAAAAAAAACATAAAACTATAAATGGATTTTGGTTATTTTTTTCTACTGTTCAATTCAATGTCTCTTTTTTAATTTTCTGACATTGCTTGGTTCATTGGTATTGCAGTGTCATTCAATTCACACAAATACGATTCTCACTTCGAGTGGAGATGTTTTTTTATGGTCCAGAATCCTCTTAAGACAATAAGTTTCAGTCCAATTAATCCTATTGTGCAAAAAGGATTGTAGTGTTATAAATAATCAAAATTTTTGTCTTATTAATCAAAATAAAAGATTTTTCTGGTTTAAATTGTGATATTGGACTTTTTTTTAAAAAAAATTCTACAAACAAATATCATTTTTTAAAGTATACATTCTGTAAATTGTTGCGTTGTGCTTGTTGGGGAAGGGGTCGTTCTCGCAACTGAAAAGTAACTGGTTCTGATCGAAGATCCCTCGTGTTCAATAATAGAAGTTGAGACATATAATGTAGGATGCAATGTTTTTCATTGCATCCTACATTATGTGCCTCAGCCTACTACGAAATTTGGCACAGATGCACACAAAATGATGCAACTGTGCCAAATTTTGGAGTGTTTTTCTTGATTCCTGTTTCTCATTTCGACTCACGACATCTGAGGTAAAGATGTCACATCCACTGAGTACCCCACAATACACAATGATATCATCATTTCTACCTCTTGTGCTCAAAGATATGATCGGATGGCGTCATTAGTAATTGTATGATTTCCGTAGAAAAACTAGTAATGAAAGAAAAAGAATTTAGAAAATAGAAAGGATATATTGGATACAAAGATATCTATATTTATATTTTGATTTTCAAAACATCAAATTTATAATATGATATTTATTTATTGATCCAAAAGATAACCGCTATTTTTAACAGAATCTTTCCTTTTCTCTTTCATTTCAATGGAGTTAGGTTTTCATAATGAATTAATCAATAGTATTTTAAACAAAACTCACAATAAAGATATTATCCAATAAAAGAAATCAAAAATTATAAAATATTGAAAAGCATGATATAAAATTTTCGTGAAGCAAATGAGAAAATGGATTTTTTCATAAAACTCTGCCTTTGTTGCATTTTAAAGGGTAAAAACATCACTTTAGAATGACAAAAAACCATATGCTTCAACTAAAAATAAATTGTCGGGCAAAAATAAAATGTTCAACTTTTATTATTGATTAATTGATTTTAGCCTCTACTATTAGATAAATTATAAACTTAGAAAAAGACACTCTAATAGAAAATGTAATTAACTGATCATTATTTAATGTAATGAGTATCTATTATATTAAATGATTATCATTATATATATTAAGGATAATTATATTTTCAATATAAAACATCAAAATAATATATTGCGTACGAAAATATACAATAAAAATATTAAATATATCTTTAATAAAATTACTTAATCATGAAAAATGTTTGTAAATCAAACTGAACACAGTTTCAAAAATTTAAAATATTTATAGTATAAGTGTTTCTTTGTTTAAGTTTTCTTTGAGAAAGAATATGAAATATTAGGTTCATAATGACATCAACTGTAAAATTTTATTACATTTTTAAAACGTTGTCATCTTTTTAGTGTTTTAGATATAATAAACTATTACTTAAACAGCCACGTACATGTTCAACAATGTTTAGTTTCCAGCTTGGAACTTGTCAATCTGAAAAGATTGATACTATCATTGGAAGATAACAACTCATAAATTTATATAATGATACACTTGTAGATCATATTTTTGTATGCTCAACTGATGTGCATTTATCAACCATTGATTGGCTCACTGATTATTCGTTGAATGTCTTCTACGTTGAATATTTGATTCAGCAATTCATTGCACAAAGCACAAATTCGTAAATTAAAACCAATATAGTTTACTATACAATATTCAATTGCTACACAATGGAGTTGCTTTTCGTAATTTGAATCAGTTGTAAAAGTTAATGTGCTTGCAATATTGTCTCTAACAAATTATGAAGAAATTTATTTATAAGTTGCAGTGCATTTAGGTCACCAATAAATTTATTCCTTTCAATAAATTTATTGACTTCTTCACCTATAAATTCATGATGTAAAAATTGTTTCTTTCATGGATTTTTCCATCCAATTTTTATCAAATTGGGTTTATTAGAAATTCAGGTAGAATTAAGGCATTTTCTTTCTATTTTCGTATATAAAATAATGAAATTGAAAATTTTGTTAGCTCCATGCATTGCGTTTTGTGTCATTCATAACCGATAAGATATAATACACCAGTACATATAAATATGTATTTACAAAGTGTAAATTCCATATAATAATAATAATAATAATAATAAATGTATTTCAGTTTTATGAAAGCAATAAGAATGAATGTTAATTTTTCACTTGTATTATATGTGATTATTAATTGATGTACTATCATAAATATTTCTTTTTTAATTTAAGATGTGTTATTATACTTTTTTACTATTATTACGCAATTTTCAGGTTGCCACAATAGTGGTTTGGTGCATTACTATAGCTTCTTTCTTAGCCGTGATGTGTGGACTCTATGAGTACCGAAATGGAGACATGAAGATGGACTCTTCATTAGCCATTTTGTACGCTATGTTGAATCGGAATGTTTACGGATTGTGTGTAGCATGGTTCACAATAGCTTGCCTCACTGGTAAAGCAGGTAATCGATTTTTACATTTTCCTTTAATTAGAAGTGAATTTAAATAAAACATTTTTTTTATAAAAATATTTTAAAAATAGTTTAATAATCGAGCATTAGCAGTATTCAACGTCTCATGTGGTTGAGGGAATTTCAACATTTAATTGATGAGTTTACGCAAGTTTAAGTTTTAACTTTTAATTAATGGATTTCTCTAATATACAATTTAATAAAAAGAATAACATAGAATAGATATATATACACTAAATAGCCTCAACGTCCGGAAAACTTACTTATTTTATACATCGCGTCTTGTATTAGGATTTAATCAGAATTGGAATTGCTCAGAATTGGGATTTAAATAATCTAAATCTCAAGCTAATATTACACATTTATACATTAGTTGGATAAATGTGTAATATTAATTTAATTTAAATACCTTTTCGGATCTTAAGAAAAATTTAATTATTAGAAGTCAACATGAGAAGAAAAAAAATTTATTCATTTTTTTTTTTTCAAAAATGTTTTGAACAATTAAAGGAATTTTAAGAAATAAAAATGACTTTTTTGTTTTCATACTTTAATAAATGCGGCTAAATCGAAACTATTCTAAAAAGAGAGCAAGAGAAAGAAATAGTATTACGATTTCTAGAGTATTCATGTAGTTGATAAGGGAAATACAAGTATGAATGCTATTCTTCTGGAGTAATGCATTTTAAAAGAGACTAA
>JAPDSC010018503.1:128574-151235 GCA_026290005.1 Latrodectus geometricus
ACAAACATTATTTTAAGTTTTTATGTGTATATATAAAGAATTTAGTTTTTTGTTAGAATTATACTATTTTGAATAAAAGGTGATTTAAAAATTATACGCGTTGTATAACCTATATAAACGGTTAATAACTATATAAATGCTGATAAACTATAAATATATTTTATATGTATATCCGAGATGTATAACATTATATTTTGTTTTGAAAGGCATATTTTTGTAACTAACATATTATATTTTGCTTGTGTTGTCTTCTAAGAGTATCATTTCGTACATATTATCATACATCCATCAGTACATTATGTGTTTTTATACCTATTTCATTATTAAGTTTTAAGAGATTATTAACTATATTTTCATAACTGTATTAAGTTTTTCCAATATTTTCAATTTTAAATGAATTTATTATTTAAATCAATATTTTGCAAATATAAGAATACTTTAAAATCAAAGTTTATTTAATTATCTTATATAAATAGTTAAAAATTGTGTCTTGAAAAGGACTATTATATTTGTAAATATTTATCTCTTGATGAATTTGTTGTATTGTTTCTTTGCGTCCGCATTTCTTTTAGCATTTCATAAAGGAATGAAATATACCATACTTTTAATAATAAAAAAGCTATCGTGTTACTCAAATTTGTGATAAAGAAACAAATGTTAATTCTAATTGCAGTACTAAGTAACTGAAAATTTGTTCGTGAACTAAAACTTATGCAATATTCGAATATGAATTTAAGTAGAAGAATTAACACAGCTATAAATTTCAAAAATATATTAAATAGATATTTAAATTAAAGCTAATTTATTGTTACCAAGTATGTCTTATATTTTAATGTCATATTTTAAATGATTCACATTTTGTTTCAATTAAAAATTATTTTTCATATGTACCATATAACTATGTGATTTTAATATTTAAGAGAAACAATTATGTTTATCTGTATCCAATGTACATATCATTCGTTATATATTGTTAAATATTTTTGTTGAATGAGTAATAAATGATATTTTTACTCTGGTTAATTATTTTGTACTATTATTTTAAAATCTAAACAACACATTTTATGATGTATAAAATAATTTATTATGGCTTTCATAACAATAAACTTATAGTTTATTGTTATGAAAACGCGAGGAATAAATGTTATACATCGTGGGATACTCAGAAAAATTATAATAATACACAAAATTGTATATCTTTGATTCTTTGAAAACTGATTCAGTATATTTATTACTTGAACTATACAGAATAATGTTTAGATTGTATACAGACTTAATTACAATCGAAATATTACTCAACAGTGTACTAGACTTGATATAGCCAGGAGATGTGGATATTCGTTCTAAACAATTTATTTTAATGTATTTCTTAATGTTGAATTGATCTTCAATGTTCGAGATTTTATTCATAAAGTAAAAATAAATGTCCCAAAACTCTTATGAGACTTGGAGATTATTTTGAATTAACTTACAATAGCGGTATTGAAACGGACTACTACCCTAATAAATAGGGCATAAAGCTATGATAATATAGAATAGTTTTATTACATTTGATGGAAATAATAATATATTCTTTAAATGAATGCGAATGTAGCACATTTGCAAATTTGAAGCTTGCAAAACTTCTGCTATCTTACTTCTATCTATACTTGCAAAACATCCAGCACATTATCACTACTTGACTCATCACATTGTATTTTTCCACAAAATTAATTATAAATTTATAATTAAATGAATATCAGAGATTTCAGGAAATCTGAAATAGCATTTCTAAAAATTCGTAGGAACTCAAAAGACAACTTACTTTTATTTTTAAAAAACTTAGTTATCATAGTGACCTGACTTTTAAAAACATAGCACAATGGCTCGATTCAGATTGCTACCTATTATATACCTCTAAAAGTCTTGTAATTGACCATTAAAAGGATATTTAGTAAAAGCTCCGTTTGAAAGTAATTTTTCAACAGATTATGGATTCTAAATACCACAAATTTATCAGTCTTGAATCCATTTGTTTTAGCATAATAATGGAATTAGAGTAACCAATAAGGCTTTATTTTCTCTGATTTGATTTTTTTAAATGTTATTATAGTATGTTCGCGTGATTCGTTGACAAGTTTTTGTTATTAGAACTCTCTTTGTAAAAAGAAAATATAATCTGAATTATAATCTATCTTTTTATGACATGAAAACAAATTGATATTTTTGATGAGGACTAAAAAAATCAATAAAGTAAAAAAAATTAATGTTGTTATTCACATGAATCTCCCCTTACTATTCACATGGAAAACGATTAAAAAAAAATTTAAAAGATAACAATATATATTTTGAATAACAATATCACGAACGATAATTTTGTGTTTAAAAATTTATATTAGTTAATAATTGAGCCTTAATTATTGGAAATGAATATATTTTAAAAGAAAGTTGAATGATTATTTTGCTGTAGTTAACAATAGTCATAAGGGCTTAAATTATCGTAAAAAATGCACGTTATAAAATTTTCTCATATAAAGATTTATTTAGAAAATTCATATAAAATGGAAAATGTTTTCTTGTTATGGTTAATAGGATTTATTAAACTTATCCAATGAATATATTTGTGGAAATGTATTTGTGAACTGTGAATGTTTCTATAGTTAGGGAAGATAAAAAGATAATATTTACAACAATAATAAAACAGCTTATTATTAGTCATAATAATGGACAAAAATAGGTTGTTGTTATTTAATACATTTAAAGTGTATTATACGAGATATTGTAATTAGAATGAAAACATTAAGAAAACATTTCTGGCCTTGAGCTACTTTCATGGTACATCTTCAGGGAGATTGATTAAATAACTAAGAATTAGGCCATAAAGCTGCACGTCTATGATAAAGTAAAAGATTATTACAAGAAAATAAGCAAGTTATTTCTGTTAAGAAATATACATATGAACTCACACTTAAATGCAAAATATCTGATATTTAAATGCTAATTTTACTTAAGCAATATTTCATACTTACCTTTACTCAAATTATTTTTCTGATGTTTTTATGAGAAAGCAATGCTTTACGTTGCAATAATTTCACTCTATTTTTTAAAATATGGTAAATGTTTATATAGCTCTAAAGGCACATACTTTTATTATTAAATTAATTAGAACTAGTATTTTTTGTAAATACAAATATTTTCAATGAGATCCAGATTTAAATTAAGCATATATCATAATTAAAAATATGCATATTAAAATAACGTTTACCATTTTATTTATAATATATGCATTTATAAATATAACAAAATTTTACTAAAATTTTAAATTTTCTCTGAAGTACATTTTTCATTTAATCATTATATTCTAAATTATGTTTAATATTTAAAAAAATTCTTTCAAAAACAAGTAACCTTTAATACAAAATATTCTGCCTTAATCATGCTTTAAATATTTTTTACGTATTAATTTAAAACTGTTTTATCTATGATGCACACAACTAATTTGTATTCTTGTGTTACCATATTTAGAAATTATTTACAAAAACGTTTCACTTAAATTTGAAGGATTTAATTGGGATGCTTTTGTGAATCATAATTATAACTTGTGATTTTCAATTAAATTATAATGATAAAAATAATAAGACTACCAAATTTTAATTCTGATTTTTTTATTATAAATAAAGCGAAAATGAAAAATTACAATCGATAATATATAGCAAACATACATATAAAAATATTTTATATCTCTTTATTATCTTATTTAAACTCTATCAAGCAATAAAACATCCGAATGAAAACAAGATGCTACATTTTATAGTGTTTATTTTCTTTCAAATTAACTGGTTTCTGTCTCACTCTGCATTTACATCACTTTCTCTCACTCTCTTCTATTCCAATTTTAAATACCGAAGGAACTTAGAATATAGGTTACACACATGATTTCTTTTTTAAATTCGAAGAGCAACCTGCTTCTTCTGCTGTCCTTGGACTTACTTTCGGAGAGTGAAAGTTTGACCCGAAACTGACCAAGTGACAGGAGATAGTGGGTCATTAATGTTACGAACAAAATGCTCAGCGTGGGTATTTTCATAATAAAAAGAACAACAATCAAAAATAGTAACATATCTATCACTCGAAAAAAATACATTTAGCTGTTTAAAATTCATCACTATTGATAATGATGTCACACTTTGTTTGAGACGTATACAGCTCGCTTGATAATTGGAATTTCTACAAGGATACCGTTGATCATATTAATTATTGATTAATTTATATCATAATTTGGAAGCTGTTAATTTGAAATTTGTTAACATAAAACAATTAATCGATCTAAAAAAATCATTTAATAAATTTTAATATTTACTAAAACTTTAACTGAGTTTTTTGTCTGAGACCAGATCCCCAATTTGAAACTTAACTTCAAAGCAAAATGTGGTACTGCTCTTTCGTCAAATACTGACGAAAGAAATGTTGAGGTTAGACATAAAAACATGAAGAAGGAAAGTTTAATACAAATAATTTAGCTACAAATCCCTCTGAGAATAGCCTCTAAAAATATATGTTTAGAAATTCCATTATATTTGCTTTAATTTTATATTGTAAAAAATGAATAAGGGAGTATTAATAGTGAGTATTATTTAAAATAAATAATTTCGTTATTTGTTTCGCATATTATTTTCAGATTAATATCGAATTAGCTTGCAAATTTAATAGAATATTATAGTTTATTCAGTAAACAGTATAAAAATTAAAATTACTAAATAAATACACTTAAATATTCTTGAGCTTATCTAATTTTTATCCAAACAAAATTATTTTAATTCATATATAATAAATCAATGCTTTAATATGATTTATATTTAGAGTAATCAATCGTACAATGATAGAAATTTACACATTAAAATTATTTTTTGATTAAAATCAATTAGAATTTTTTTATGAAATTACGTGTAATACCGGAATTACATTTGCCTTGACAAAAAACGGTTCATTTATAAGGACTGGTAACTTTTTTAAATATCGCTTACACTTTTAAGCAAATAGACTACATTTGTGAATATAAGATGTATAGAAGAATAATATCTATTTTGAGAGATCGAAGAATAATAACTATTCTTCCTCACGAAGTTAAATAAGTCACATTATAATAATGTACATAAGAAACACTTGGTGCGGATTATGTGTTGTATAATGAATATCACAATTAATTGGAAAGTAAACTTATTAAGTCATAATTTATATAATTATGTTTTTAAACATATTTTAATTTTTTTTGCCTAAGAAAAACCCTGTAGATTGCATTTTTTGTAAATTGGAATTCATACATTTATTTATTTCATTTAAACATACTAAAGAAACTACTTTTAAGATTATCTCTCCCTATATCCTGATAAAATCGAAAATATCAAAAGAGTGATAAAGCAACAATTTTAATTATATAAAAATTTTGTTGAATTATTCACACATGAGTTCCGTAAATTCTCTTAGATATTTGATTTTATATTTTTTTTACTTGGTTTTTTAATTCTCTACTTGGCCATGTATTCTAGTTGTGGTTTATATTCCACTAAAAACTGTAGGTCATGATCCAATTAGCCTGCATGTGCAATAAATAACAGTTAACTGACAAACAAATCAAATCAGAAACCTGCAAATTCACTCATGGTAAAACACTTTAAATGTTGCATGTAAATCTGGTTTCTAATAGATTTCAGTGTAAATTTCAAAAAACAAAAGAAGATTTTTGAAAATGAAAGAGAATGACCTAATAAAACAGTTGTTATTTCCTTTAGAATCAGAATATAAGAAAAATAATTAAAGATTTCTGTGAGCATAGCTTTCATTAATTACTGAATAAATATTTTTCTTTATGAAAAAAATACCAATTTATAAAATATACTAAACATAAAAGAATAGACACTTTTCTAATAAGATTTTTACCGTTTAAGCAGAAAGTAATAATCTTATCAAAAAACTTACAAAGATATGAATATTATTTTAAACATTTTTATTTATATTTTAAAACTTATGCTAAAGTTCTTTTTAACTTAATACTTCTCAACTTTGCACCTTTTAAAGTATGCAATATTCCCATCAGGAATGTTCTGTACTTTCAAAAGAATATTATTACACAGAAGATTTCAAAACATTCACTGTTATCGGAAAATATATAACTATTTTAAAATAATGCATTCATAGTAACAGAGTAAATGAAAATTTAGAAACAAATAACTAAATCAATGCAAATACAGGAATATATATATATATATACCAAATTCACCAAGTTCTAAAAGAAAGCAAGAAAAATAAACAATTTAAACTTAATCTACAAATTTTATTTAAGTAGATTCAAAGTGTATTTTTGCAATTTGAAAGAAAATGAATAAATCGTTGTTACAAAACATATTTTTACTGTATGATAATTATTTTCTAATAAAATAAACATATTTATTCAGTAATTTTGAATAAATACCAGTTTAAAACAAAACTAATTAATTTTAATTATTATAAATGAAGTAAAAACGCTTAGAAATAAGCTAAAACTTTTGACTAAGAGATCAACGAAGATAAAATTTCAATTATTTTTAAGTACAGAATCTAGTACAAAGAAAATTATACACAGTAAAACTTTTGTGTAGTTGTAAATTTTTAATGTAAGTTTTTTAAAATGTTACTCACTGGCCTTTTATTTTTGTTTATTCATTCTCTCTGTAGAATACATATGACATTATATTTAATTACGAAAGCAAAAAGGACAATTATTTAAAAATTAATCAATTTTTCAAATAAAAAGATAAAAATTTAAACTCAATTTTATAACTTTTTAAACTAAATAGTATTTAAAATCTGAAAAAATATATAAAAATATTCTTTTATTCATAATGAAGATCAATACATATTTTTTTCCGAGAGAAATATATTTTCAATACAAAAAATATATTTCTAATACAGGGTGCTAATTTATCTATTTTTACAGCATAAAAGAAGAAAACGCTATACTAATAAATAAAAGAAAAAGAAAAATAATTCTCTCATCCATAAAAATATGCATGAATATGTAAAACACAGAAATTCTATTCCTCAAACTTTATTATATGCATTGACAAGCCTTTATCGTATTGTTCAGAAAGCAACATCCCACAATAAAAATTATATTTTTAAAAGAGGAAAACATATTATCTTTGTCAAGAAAAACAATTTTCTCAACCGTAAAAAAATGTAAGATTTTGTGAAACTCAGAGTGGCGAAATTCCGAGTGTGACCCCTGGGGTGTTTCAGAGAGCAATTTGAAGTTCAAGGTGGCGATGTTGTACTTCGAGACATTTGGAAACTGGCACGCGACCCTAAGCGAACCCGTCGATGGCGAATACACATTCAGTGATCGTTGGAGAAAGTGTTTATTTGCGAGCGAAACTGAGCGTGTGCGATTCTACCCATTCAGTGAAAGAGTTAAACCTTTCAATTGCATTGTGGGAAAAATGTACTTCTTAACTTCCGCCTCATTTAATTTTACATATTTGTCAGACTGCCAGTAACGTACATTCAGCGCTTACTTCGAAAAGCTTAGATTAATTATTTACTAAGAACTAAGCAAAAAAATTCATTTTGGTGAAAAGTTCCTGAAGTTGTTTCTTTTATTCATCTCACCATGTTGATCAGAATTTACTTCTTTTCTTGCATCATTTTCTTTTATATCATTCTCGCCTCTGCTGCTGAAGCTGATCTTGAGAGTTCTACTGAACCTTCGGATAAAGAAAAGAGTCAAGCAGCTATCATTCAAGAAAACGTGAAAAATTTTTTTGTAAAAGCAATGAAAGATTCAATGCCGTTTGTTCTGAAAGTCGCCAAATCCTCGAGGGTAACCAGTCTGTGCTTGCTTGATTTAATGAGAGTTGGACTAGGAACAAAAGGCATGCAAACATGGGCCCTTAAAAGTAAGTGGCGATTCGTTTAAAAATTTGCATAATTTTGAAATACCTATAATATAATTTATTTTTTGTAAAATCTGAATCAAATATCAAACTATATGTTCATACCCTCTCTATTGATCAGTACAAAATGTATTAATTAATAAATGTAGTTTTAATATTTTTTTTTAATTTTAACAAAATAGTTTGAAAGAAAATAACACTTCTATTACATAAAATATAGAAATAAACTCTAAATAAGAACTCAAACGATTCTAAAAGTTTAGGAACTACTATGTAATGGATTCACAATATGATAAAACATGTAATTAGTTTAATATTTAATAATTGTAATAATTACTACTAATAATTGTACAAAAACTTTAAGAATTATAGAGTTTCTTGTGTAAAGTCTTTTAACACTAAAACTACCGAAAGGGGTCTTTTGACCCATTTTCCCATTAATTTTGCCGAATAAAAAAATCCCCAGTGTGTTTAGTGTTAAAAGAAACAAAATCTTGCATAATTCAGAATAATTTGATTTAAAACCACTTTTAAATCAATACAAAAATGCTCGAGCTAATGCATACTTCCAATGCATATTAATTTTATATGTAAATCGAAACAAACATTTATAAATTGCTTAAAAATCTCCTTATCTTCAGAGAATTAAATTAATTCGAATAGTTTCTACACAAATATGTTTATGTTTTAAGCTGTATGTTATAATTTTGAAAAGTTTATTTAAATAAATATTTGAGGACAATTCAGGTTGATGTAAATCCTAAATATTTTGCTTCAGGTTAATTGTGAATAATTAATTGAAAAAGTCCAGCTAACCACTGTGCAAGATAATACTCTAACAAATGTTATAACACTACGCATTTTCTTGTGAGTTAAACTAAAAGTTAATGAAAACTTGTAAGTTATTTAATTTTTCTTAACCTCCTAAAAATAGGAAATATTACAATACCATTTATATTGTATGACGTTATCATTTTACGTTTGCTCTTTTTTCCCCCCCCCCCCCTAATCAAAGGATACAGCAGACTGAAGGAATTTCGTTATTTCGAAGCAGTTGTTAAAATATTTGCATTAAAAAGTTAAAGCATACAATCCAGACAGGAAAATGCTTTCTTTACTTTACTCTTTCAAAAGCTGCTCTTTATTTCCTGATGATTCAGTGTTTGCAATTTTTCTTTGAATAATTGTTGATACTAGAATTCTAAATATAATTTATAAAATAAAATCATTCATATTTCTATTGAAAATTTTCTTATTTTTATATCAAATTTTCCTTGTTTAAATATGCTTGCTTTTATTCAAAACAACAGTTTTTATATAAAACATTTCTGGATACTCTTGAATTTTAATTAAAGAAACACAATTTTTACTGAAAAATTTATTTTAATTTAAGAAACATTTTTTAGTAAATTTGTAATTTCTCTAAGTATTTTATGTAATACACTACTGGCCATTAAAATTGCTACACCAGGAAGAAATGCAGATAACAAAATGATATTTATTGGACAAATATATAATACTAGAAATAACAAGTGGTTAAATTTTCAAAAAATTTGGCTGGATAGATCCTGAGAAATCAGTACCCAGAACAACCACCTCTGGCAGTATTAACAGCAATTATACGCCTGGGCATTGAGCCAAACAGAGATTGGATTGCATGTACAGGTACAGATGCCCATACAGCTTCAACACGATGCCACAGTTCATCAACCGTAGTGACTGGTGTTTGGTGACGAGCCAGTCGCTCGGCAACCATTGACCAAACGTTTTCTATTGGTGAAAGATCTGGAGAACATAATGGCCAGGGCAACAGCCGAACATGTTCCGTATCAAGGAAGGTCCGTACAATACCGGCAACATGCGGTCGGGTATTATCCTGCTGAAACGTAGGGTTTCGCAGGGCTCGAATAAATGGTAGAGACACGGGTCGTAACACACCAGAAAGGTAACGTGCACTGTTCAAAGCACCGTCAATGCGAACAAGAGGTGACCGAGACGTGTATCCAATGACATCCCATACCATCACGGCAGGTGATGGGCCAAAATGAAGATGACGAATACACGCTGCCAGTGTGCGTTCACCACGATTCCGCCAAACACGGAGGCGACAATCATGATGCTGTACACAGAACCTGGATTCATCTGAAAAGATGACGTCTCGGCATTCGTGCGCCCAGTTTTGTCGTTGATCACACCATTGAAGGCGCTCTTGTCTATGACGCAGCGTCAAGGGAAGCCGCAGCCATGGTCTGAGCTGAGAGTCCATGCTGCTGCAAACGTCGTCGAACAGTTCGTGCAGACACTTGTCGTCTTCCAAACAACCCTGTTTCTTGACTCACGGCTCGTGACGTGGTTGCACGATCCATTACGGCCATGCGGATAATATGCCTGTCTTCTCGGCTGCTAGTGATAGGTGGCCGTTGAGATCCCGCATGGCATTTCGTATTACCGTCCTGAACCCATCGATTCCATATTCTGCTAACAGTCATTGGATCTCGACCGATGCGAGCAGCAATACTGCGATAAGATAAACCGCAATCCCGGTACGCTACAATTCGACCTTTATCAAAGTCAGAAACGTGCTGGTACGCATTTCTCCTTCTTACACGAGGCATCACAACAACTTTTCACCAGGCAACAACGTTCAGATGCAATTTGTGTATGAGCAACCGGCTGAACAATTTCCTCATTTAAACACAATGTAGGTGTCGCTACTGGCGCCTGTTTTGTCTGAATGCGCTGAAAAGCTAATCATTTGCATATCACAGCACCTTTTTCCTTTCGTATAAATTTCACGTCTGTAGCATGTCTCCTTCTTGTTGTAGCAATTTTAATGGCCAGTAGTGTAGTAACATTATATAAATACTTAATAGTATAAAGTAATCCACATATTACATAGCTAAAATTTCTTTGCAAAAAATTGTTTAGGGCTCAAAAAAAGTAATGTTTTTTTCTAATTTTCTTTTTATTTGTTTTAAAAAGCATAAAGATGATAGGGAAAACACTGGCATTTACCTGTTTAATTAATTCTAATAATTATTATTATTGCGTATTAAATAGTTTATTTTAGATAAAAAATCTTTAATTAATTGCCAATTATTTTTATTTAAAATTCTATTTAGTTTAATTCGTTTTTAATGCTAGTGAATCTAAATGAATAGTTTTAAATTAATCCAGATACTTTCTGTATCAATTTGATATTTATATGTAATTGAACCAAATCATTTTGCAGTATGGATTTTTTTGTTTTAATTTGAAAATTATCTCTTAATTGTAACTGTCTGCTTGAAAAAGATTTCATTCCTGTAAACCGAAAACAACTACTCCATCTCAGTCAAAGATAGTGTTTTCAATGGGGCTTGAATTAATTAGCTAAGTAATTCTTCGGCATATACTCGCATTTCAAATGTACAATTCATGTTTGTTATGGTACTTGTTTCTTGAAAGTCGCTGAATCTACGAGGCATTATATACAAGTTTTTTTTAGAATGTAGTTCAAAGTAAAAAAATGCATTTATGTTATTCCCAATGAAAAGTAAGCACATAATTTAGAGTAAAATAACTGTTTTAAAGTTATTAAGTAATTTTATCTTTAGTAAAATTAATTTCCGCAATTTTATAAGAAATATGAAAATGTTGCCATAACTGTTAATGGATCCAAGATGTCCAATAAAAAATCAGTTACAACTGCAATTGCAGACTAATGTTAGATGAACACATTACACATTTGATGCGAATGCTCGTGAACATGGACATTCCACTATAATTGCGTTAAATAAATATGTTTAAAAAGTTACATGATGTAAGATCCATGAATATGACAGTGACATGTTATCTCTAAACATTTGAAGCTAGTTGAATGCCAGATGTCAAAGCGAAGTTATATATAATTAAATTAATTTAAGATGATCATCTCCTTCGACCTCAAGATAGTAAATTAGTTTTGGCATCACATAGAGGACATACCAACATTTGAAAGATGTGGAAAGCATTTTTTAAACATTTGTCACACATTTACATTCTGGAACGGATTTTCTTAGATTGTGAATAAAACTCTCAAGACATTTTCTAGTAGAATTCTCAATCAACCCCTAGAAATATGTGTACGCTAAGAGCACAGAAGTGTAACAACACAATTTACCATAGTTCAACAGATCCTAGAATAGAGGCTTTCTTAGATTAGTTGATACTTTGTGTTGTTCACAAGATCGGTTATTTACTGTGCATCGTTAAAACTTTTAGATTTAGTGATCATATAATCCCAATAAAGCTTAACGAATATGTCACGACTATAGCTCTAATAGTGTGAAAAAATCAAAGCCTTGTACGCTAAATAAGTAGGGCATTCAGTTTGATTAAATTAGCATAGCTAATTTATTATAGTAGCAGAATTAAACTTTTGTATATTGCCTACAAATAATTAACGAATACTTCACTTGGTTTCCTAATCCCATTTCATTTTTCATTTTAAGCAATAAGACTTTAAGGCCTATTATTATAATAATACATACGATGGGTCTGTGAGGGGTACATTTTTCAGTACTTCTATTCATAATCATATTCAAAGTATAATTTATTAACATGATAATTTCCAGCTCAACAGTTTCTGAACTCAGTGTAGATTGCATTGACTGATGTGCTGTTTCTTTTCGGTTTCTTCCCTCTGTCTTTCACATTCCTTGAATAAATTCTTTACTAGATATGAGCAAATCCACCTGATACATCAGATTCCATTGCACTACTTTATAAATTATTTGAAACTGGTTATCTAGGAATCTTTTTTAACCTTTTCAGAAAAGCCAGCAAATTAAATTTTTTCATTTAGATTCTAGGAAATGTACTACATTTAGAGATGATCCATCATGCTATTGAAGATACCCATCTATAAAAATTTCAAAACTATCAAATGATTTGGATTTTCTAGCAATTACTTTTGGTATGGAGATTGCTTTGTAAAAAAAATACATTTATATTTTGCCTCTTTTTTATTGATTTTTAATACAATTTTTGTTATATACGTTGTACAAATCTATCTTGTTCTCCTGTGCTTATGTAAAGTATGAATGGTAATGCCTTAACGTTTTTTGTAAAGTTGGCATATGGTTACCAATTTTAACCAATCGTACATCATCTGGAAATTTAAAATTATGGGTGGAAAATATACGTACATAGGCTTATAAAGGGTTAAACATGTGCCTCATCTTTTATGCTTTTTTTATTCTTAGTACACCAGTTTCACTGTAATGTATTTTTGTGCCTTAATGATTTGATATGCATCTCTATAAGAAGTTTCAGAATAGACCATTTTTGTTAATTAATTTAAAATTTTATGTTTAAGTGTTAGACTCAATGGGCAAGTTATCAGGAGGAATTCTAGAAGGAACAACTTCTGCCCTTGGAGACTATGACGAATGCCTCGATGTGATCATTGGTGGAATACAAACTGAGAGGTCCCGCAGAGGATCGTACTGTATACTAAAAATTAAACCACCTGAGCATGTGCTAAACGCAATCAAAGATTACCAAATACACAAAGAACGAAGTAACTATACATTTGGAGATAAGGAATCGGTAACTGTTTTGCCATTTTCAAATTTAAATTATGCATTTTTTTAATTTATTACTCAAGCCTAGTATTTACGAAAGTAATTATTTCACAAAGATTTATAACATAGCAACAAACTTTAAAAAATATTAAAATTACTTTTTAAGCTGTTCTTATTTTCTTAGTAATTATTATAATACTTGTTCTTTTTTTAATTTTATTATGAATTAATTTTTGAATTTTTCATTATTTATTTATAATTTTCACAGATATTTTAAATAAATTTTATGCACATTTTTTTGTTCTAAGTGAAAATAAAATCAGAAATTTAATGAAATTGAGAGTTTCCTTAAATAGAAAAAAAAACTTAATTAAGAGTAATAATTTAACGAAAGTAAATATATTTAATAATCCTGTCAATTTTTTCCATAATTAAGATCTTTTCATAGAAACATTTTTATTTTGAATATTTAAATAAATACGGAAAAATGAAAAATGAAATATATTTTGATTATTTTTAACTAATTACTATTCAATATTATGCTTTACTTTTATTAAGCAGAATTTAATAAAGGAATTAACAATCTAAGTTTTAAAAAACAAATTTAATTACTTTATTTTTAACAAAAAATTTATTTTATCATTTTATATTTAAAAAAAACTAAATGGAATGGTGAGAATAAATTAGAATTTATAGAATATATGCTTATACGCGGGTAACAAAATATGTATTGTAAAAAGTTAAAAATGTATAAAATATGCGTTAATATTAAAAGTACATAAACGGCTCTCTTCTGAAAAATCTAAAAAGGAATTATAAAGCTTATACCTAATATATACATACCATAAAAAAACTCTTTTTTTTTTTTGCTTTCGATTATATATATTATAATTAAAATATCCTGATCACTTTTAGAGTGAATGTAAAAAGGGCAATTATGTTGAATATAATGAGAAAGGAATCAGATTTAAAGTTCATTAGTTCGGATTTCAATCAGCGAATATTCCACCAATCACAGTTATTGTGAATAACTTGATTTTGAAACAGAAACACACACACAAAATATCCAATTACAACCCTGAGTAAATCAAATTGCATGGCTGCTAAATGGAGCAAATTAATTTCTGTTTACATTATTAAAAGATTCAAGCCTTTATAGTATACCCAAACAGAATGTTAAAATTGATTTACTTTTTAACAGTGTTCACAGGACAATTGTCATTAATTTCAATATGATCCATCATCTACAATGGAGAAAAAAACATCGCAATTGAACTCTAATATAAATGAAAATTTCAATGATGCAATGATCTCTTTAACAATTTTCTAGTTAGAGGAACATGTATCCATTCACGTTCAGTTTAGAAATTAGAAGTTCATTGGAAATAACAAAAAAATAACTTTTAATCCAGTGGGGCTTAATTTAAAGCTTTAACTCATAAAACCAAGAATACTGAGCAGTGTAAAACCATTATATAGATTACTGTGCTATCAATAATTTGGCAAACTTTAATATTTTTAGCAAGATATTTCTGGTATATTTTTAATATCATGACCAGACTCAAATGTCTCTAAATCATTAGGTTTTGAAAAATATTTTGAAGTAGAAAAAAATTAATAGCTAAAATATTTACGATTATCATATCAATGCTCATATTAAAATGAAATTTTATTGTTTCATTTTAATTTTATTTACATTTGTAAAAATGATGATTTAAAATTAATTGAATTGCAGCTATATCAAAACATATAAATTGTAGCAACTCGTGAGCCTAGTCTTAATACCAGAAAAATAATAAAATAGGAAGTAAAAAGTTTAGAAAATAAATTCATAGAAATTTTATTTTTAAGTCGAGAATACCTCTCGAATGACTTCAAGGTCTTAGAATATCATCCGAATGATTGTAATTATCTAATAGTTAAAAAACGACTTTCCGTCCTTGAATAATGAATGAAGAAAGATTGTTTCAAAAATATATTCTAACAAGAAGACAGCTTCTTTCAAAAAATAATGATGTCACTCAGACAAAAAGGCAGTTTTATATTGTATTTGTTTAATGAAATATTGCAACCAATGCTGAAAGATATTTAATCTTTGAGCTAAACATTAAATGCGTATTTTAGAATGTTGCACATTACATTCAAAATATAAATAATGTATTATAGAATGTAATATATTCTCATATTATAACAAAAGGCATATGAAGCTATATTTTTCATAGTTTATTGTCTAATTATTTGATTTAGTATAGGTTACTTGAAGAAACATTTTCTATTGAATTTAAGATCCCATTGCTTAAACAAGCAATATTTATTGGCATTAAGTTTTTCTAAATTATCTTATTACATAGTCTAATAATATTTGAAAACAAAAATGCTCTTTAAGCATTCATAATTTAACTCAATTTTTGTATCAAAATATACAATAAATGTGTGTTATATTATAAATAAATAAGTAATTATTTTTTAACCAAATTTTACCCTCCTCTATTGAAAATTAAAGAGATAAAGTTGTAAGACTTTGTTATAGTTTTTTTATCTAAAATATTCATAACAATTTATTAATGTTTATATAGTAACTTATTTAATTTTGTGATATATAGATGAACTGAATAACACAATTTTATAGATGCATAAAATTAAAATATTGCATGTTTTACGGCCGTATTCACCGACCAGAGTTAAACGATGTTTCAGGGTAAAGGGCGAGTTAAGTCATAAAACGTTATTCACCATGACAAAAACAGCGATTGACTCACCGATATGGATCCCTAGAATAACCCTACGATTTCGGAGTGTTAGCAACGAGTCAGCAAACAATGGCGGACTTAAGAGATATGTTTGTTGACATTGACGCGCAAGATTGCTAGCGAATCAGAAGCCGTCTTACACGTCGTGTTCGGTTAACTCCAAACTTGTTTTACTCGGGAATTTCCCCACTTCGTGAATAAGAATGGGCGAGTCATACTAGAGATGAGTTATATCCGAGTTAGGCTACACTCAAGTTAACCCGTGTTTTCTGAATAAGTAAGTGGTCAGAGTTAAATATGTTTTAAAAAACAAGGCGTTCGTAATGCAAAATGTTCAGATCTTTCTAATGAATAATGCAATTTTTGAAGCATAACAATGAGATTGCGCTATGAAAAAGGAGATTTTAATTTCCAAAAGAAATGTTTATAGGAAGAAATGTTTAAAGAAACATTTTCGCCATAATAAAATGTTAATTTTTAATTAACAATAAGTACTATCAAGCATTGTTAAAATATTTTATGTTTATTCTCTCAATTAACATTTATTCATTCATCATTCACACTATCATACCTATACTTTACCACATAACATTTTTTCCTAAAGTAACATAGGAACGAATCTCTCATGAAAGTCAAAATCCCAATTTGAAGTATTTACCAACAGAATTTAACATTTTGTCTCAAACATACTCTTTAGAGGCCTCTAAAATCTTATATTAATTTATTATTTATGTAATATTCTTGATGTTTTTATGCGAGAGAAATATATAATGCCCAAAATAAACTTTTCTTTCCATGCAGATGTTTGAGTTCTTACGCAAAGTTCGAACAAATCCAAATCATTTGATGTTCCGATTAGGTATTTGCATGCCTTCATCATGTCAAGCAGAAGACATTCAAAAACTCATCGACAAAGGTAAATTTAAATCTCAGATGATTTTTTTTTTCATTTGTATAAATTTTAGATTAATATGTAGAAATGACTTTTCTAAATTTACGATGAACAATTTATGCTTTCCATAATAAACATTCTAAAATTGACTTACTTTATTACATACTTTAAAACCAATTTTACATGTATAGCAACAATGACTTTTCTGACAGTGAGAATCAACCTAATGGTAAAGGCTGTTGCAATCTTTTTTTAATATTTATGAAGCACGTTTGCTTGTAAGGACATTCTATAAAAAATGGTACATATTCATATGAATCAACAAAAATAAGCAAAAAGATTCATGGAATCCCTCATCTGACTCACTGTAGCCAAGTGGAAGGACAGACCTCTTAGAATCAAAAATTCTCGGTATATATCACAGCCATTGTTGAAGGGGAAATGAATCTTACATCTCTTCTCTTTGCATTCAAGTGTCTTGAGAATTTGCAAGATTTTCCCTTATTCGAGACATACCTGAATAAGGCAAACAACCACTCAAACAATTTGCGTGGTTAATTTTAAAATCATTTACAATGGTCACCAGCGGCTAGGTTGAGCATTAGGCAATATCAAAGCATTCATCATCGCAGTATAACCCATATCAAACTCCATGTCCCATTATTCAACATCTCTTGTTTCCATTCACAGAAGAGTTCGATACCTTCCGTTCTATAATACCTAATTCTATCAATGAGCCTAATAAAAACAAATTCGAAAGTATTCATGTTTTTCATGTTCGTGTGTGCAGCATTCCATATTTAATTACTATATATTTTAACACACAGTTTCCTCATAATTTTTCCCCTGATAGATTCACAGATAGATTCTGTTGCAATATTTTAGACTTTTTAAAAGTTTAATTCAACTTTATACAGGCAATATCAGAATATTTTAGGAAACAATTCTTAAGATACTTGCTATTTTCGAGACTTAATGCTACTTTTGGAAGATAATGTAATAATTTGATAGATATAATAAATAGTAGTGGGTCATGACTCATGATAGATCATTTAGTGCCTATTTTTGTAAAACAATTGTATAACAAACACCAAAAATATTATTACTTAAATTAGAATTCTAATATAAATTTAACCTTTGATAATTGTATTTCTTATAATCTTAGGAATGAGTTTAGCATCTGAAGATGGACTACTTCCGATTGAAGTAAGCCGTTGTGAATCTAAAAAGGAGTTTTACCTGGAAAAGCATCAGATAATTATTATGTAAGTTTTCACAGATGAAAAAGATTAATTTAATATATATAATTCAGAAAATTAATAATTATTTCTTAACTAATATATATTTGTTTACAGAATGTATAATTAATTAGTTTTAACAAAAACAAGTTTTTGTTAGTCTACCTTATACGAAAGTTTATTTAAGAAGGTTATTTTTGAGGTTTGAGTTTGATACATTCTATTTCAAGCTAAATTGCATACATTCAATAATGTACACATTAAATTACATTTTTTCAGAATTCAATTGAAAAATATAATTTATAAACCAAAATAGAGAAAATTATTTCAAAACGTTTTATCTATATTTATTAATATAACACTTATTTCGTCGAGAAATTAAAAAATTTTTAATGTTAATTTTCTAACTAAACTTAACATTTACTCAAATTTTCTCCAGTAATATTTACCTTTAATTTTCTTATTTAATTATTTTAAAAAAATTAAAAAAATAATCTCAGAAATGAGAATTTATTTTAGACAAATACAAATTTTTATTTCAAATGCAAGTTCCAGTTATAATTGTATCATAATGCAATTTTTGCCTCTGTTATAAATTTTTAGTTAATTCAATGAAATATTCTTAATATGTATCTGAATATTTATTAGTGGTATATGTATATAAATATTTATTAAATTGATTTATAAAATTACTTAGAAGCTTAATTTAGTTTATGAAAATCACGAATTTTTTAATTTATGAATTTTTGAAGAATTTAACAATTTCCAGTATATTTCAAAAAATTAAAATTATTCATATTTTGAATCTCTTACACTAGTGATTTTAAATCATCAGTTTTATTAAAATCTGCAACTTCAGACATTGACACAATTTTTGATATTAAATTTTCTATTCTTGGCTTTGTTTCCAACGCAAAAAATACTTAGTGAATCTAATTTGAAGAAATTCTACAACATAAACTAGTCTATGCTATTTCAAATTTATACACAATCATTAACAAATGATCAGTACAAAACACAAACTATATTTATAAAATAATAGTTATAAAATTCAGCTATTCTCTATACTATTAGATACATTATTTTTCCATTGAAATTTTCTCTCGTTTTATTTTGTACATTTCTTAAGAAATATTTATGAATTATTTCCTATTCTTATATTAATAGCATTAATGTAATTTTACAAATTATAATTAGATCAAATTTTCTTTGATATGAAATAAAAAAAAGTAAAATTATGAAATAAAATCAAATTAAATACTGAAGTCATAATAATTATTTTTAATACATCTACTCATGTTTTTAGTTAATTAATAAGCTAAATTTCTTTTTGTTGTAAAACTATTGTATATTCAAAAAGTAATAGTATAATAAATTGAATACTTTCTTTATTGTTTTTCAAGCTAAAGTTTTTTATTTCTATAAAGTTCTAAGCATATGAATAAATACGAAAAATATGATCAACGAAACTTCTTTATTACTATTTGTAAATATAATGTAAATAGCGTAAATAAATTAAAGATCCTATTTAACAGTCTTATAAATAATAAACGAAATAATTTCAATATTTACAAATATTATTAATTATTATAGTACATTTCCTAAAGAGAGAATCATCATGAAATATAAAAATTTAATTCACGTTTGAGATTTAAAAAAGCAAATTATATGTATTAAAATACGTATATATGCTATCAATAAGAAAACTTACTTAGTTAAAAGAAATTCATGCAATTCTTTTTTATAAAATAATCTCAAATGTAAGTTATTTCTTTCAGTATAAGATGATTTTATTTAAAATGAAATACGCCATTTAAGCATCACACTTTTAAAATGATAAATAGTAAATTAAATGATAAAAATTTTTATTTTTATATTTAAAATCAATCAATTTAAAAGCGTGGTAAAAAGTTGAAAATCTTTTAAAAAATTTAGAATTTGTCCAACACAGAAATATAGTTTCAAACATCAGACTTTTAACCTTAAACACTGTACATCGTGCCAAAGTAAAGAAATAAAACTCAAAGGTAATACACGTCATGAAATTTACTTAATATTCACTTTTTCTTGAAAAGTATTGTTGAGTTTAGTGATAAAGGTAATGATATAAAGTAAAGATTAAAAAGAGAGCTTCAAAATACTAGCAAGCTATGATAATAATGATACGCACGATTATAATTATAATCATGTTAGTCGATTTACTTGTCAGTATTTAGATTGAAATTGACATCCATTTTCATATTCTTCACGATGAAACGTTAACACGGGAAAGTTAATTGACCACTACCATGAAAAATATTAATATATATAACAATGAATGTTAACAAATCTAAATCTCTATTCAATAGTTTATAAATTATTCAATATAAAAAAATATCAAAAGATTTATAATTGATTTAATAACATGAATTTTGTTTTTTCATTTTGAACTATTTCGCCTTTTCAACTTAATTTTTGATAAACAACAAAATAGAACACCATACTTTTTTAGAAAACATTTCATATAAATTTTATTAAATTAATTTTTTTCTTAAAGATAAAAATATTAAGCAATGCAAATCACATACTAACAATATTAAACAATTTTTTATATTAGGCTGGGAAAAAAATTAATTATTTGTAAGTGAATTTCAAAGCTATATTAGTTGTTTTTGATTAGCTTTGGGTATATGATTTCAAAATATTTTGAGGGTGGCCTTTGACTTCTGGACTGCCAACATGCTGGTCAACTTCGGACTTTTTTCTGATTTTATTGATATTTTCAATGACGTGCCTACTTGTATGAGGTGCATCTATAATATCAAATATTCTTCAATGAAATTGATGAAACCAAAATTACTTATAATTGATTGTTAGATTATTGAGACTATAATCATCATTCTAAATTTACAATTGCATGACTTGTCTTTTTGCCTTTGTCAAAGAAAAACTGTGACTGTATTGCATTTTCTCTGTATTGACTTCAGTTTTTAACACCCTGTACCTTAAAAATGAATCGATCAAATAAAATACAGCAAAATATTTTAGTGCGAAATTTGATCTTTCCTACAAGCATAAATCATAAATTGTTTGATCAATATTTAACGAGATATTGAACATTACAGTCATCGATCGAAAAAATAATGGATTTCTTTTTCCCAAAACTATATTTATCATTATGTGTGAGTTCTATCACATAAAATATTATATTCTGATAAAAAAAATCCTCAATAACATTAAAAAAGTTTATTTACAACAATCTTATCAGCATTCTGAAATGTATTCTACTCCACCAGAGGGCTTTAAAGCTTTTATATCCTAATTCTTATAAAAGTATATGTAAGACCGAGTTTTTTTCTCTATAATGTAAGAAGGTCTTTTTGTGTCTTTCTGTATTGCATGTTGTTTTCACTGATTATGTTGTCCTCATTATTTTTAATTATTTACTCCAATAAGTATGAGACAACCATGTTCTTATATTTTAAAATACTTTGCAATTATACATTAAATAAGCGACATGAAAAGTTATGATGTGTTTTGTTAGATAAATGAATCTTTTTCAGAATTTGTAATTCTAGATTTAATTGAGTAGTCACTTCTTAACTAGAAGTCCTTCCCGCTGTATTACAAAAACTAAAATAGATCTCAAATTTTGAATTAATTTGGGTTACGGATAGTGATTAGTCATTAAAAGTTCATTGGGTCGTATTCATATACATTGGAATCGATTTCATAGAACGATTAGTGAGATGCAAGTTCCATTAAAGAACAATGAGACCAAATGAATTAAAAAAGTTATGTCATTTTATTAGTTCCAAGCATAATGCTTTGAAATATATCATATAATTTCTAAAACAATATTGATTTTACTTACAGATAAAATATGACGTCATGACTGAATTAAACACTCTTGTTGTTATACAGGAGCATTTCAATTCAAATTTTAAAACATTATGATTTATGTTATTTTTACATTATTTCTCTTCACATATTTCATAAATTATCTAGCTTGTTTCACCTTTTATATTTTTTCATTACAATTTAAGCAAATTTATCTCAGGTGATTAAATAGTATTTAATCATTAATATATTCTTTTTTAGTTCTATTTTAGGTATTATTATTTTCATTGTGATATTAGGAACTTTCATCGCTTGTTTTAGTAATTCTGACCTTTACTCTGATTCAACTGAAGCACATAATTTAAGTAAGAAATTTTCTTTCTTAGCTTGTTATTCCTTACAAACAAGACTTATTAATGGAACAGATAAAGCACTTCAATTAACTGAAATTGATGATTACGAATCAAAAAATAATTAATATTTAATAAAATTTAAACATTTATTTCAGT